>CDFC01059513.1:0-13485 GCA_000826385.1 Acanthamoeba rhysodes | reverse complement strand
CGTTGTTGGCCTGCGCCGCCGCGTCCTCTGCCTCCGCCTCTGCTGCTGTCGTCCCATGCCATAAATTGTCAACCAACCGCGGACATCGCACACTTACGGGCAGATGGACGAGTGCCACTGGGAGAAGGGTGGAGTGGATTTGAGGTGGGGTGGGGGGACAATACCCTTGGCCTTGGCCTCCTTCTTGAGGGTCTTGATGATGTGCGAGGGCGACGGAGGCTGGGATCGGATGATCTCCTCCCGCTTCTGGTCGTTCCACCCGATCCGCTGCCTCACCGCCTCCACGTACGCCTCTCTCAACCCCCGCGCCAACCTATCGTTGCGCGAGTCAGCAATCCGGTTTTTGTTAACGGCATATATAGTCGCACACGCACACGCTCACGCACACACCATTGTCTC
The DNA here is from genome assembly GCA_000826385.1 of Acanthamoeba rhysodes. Lineage (NCBI taxonomy): Eukaryota > Discosea > Longamoebia > Acanthamoebidae > Acanthamoeba > Acanthamoeba rhysodes. The sequence continues at coordinate 13,086 of CDFC01059513.1, read as the reverse complement.
ACACACACGCGTGAAGAGAGCGTACCGGTCCGTTTTCCTCTCGGTAGGTATCTTGATGTCTTTTCGACGCATGCGCTTGAACTCTTCTCGCACGCGCGCTGCCTGTTGTGAAAAAAAAGGGCGAGAATGAGCGAGTGCGGTATGAATGTGCGGTGTGACGTTGGTGGTGATGGATGGAGATGTTGGTGGTGCGGGGCGTACCTTGAAAATGATGAGCTGGTGGTAGATGCCACGCACTTGTGGGTGCCAATGAAGGAAGAATTTGAAGAAAAATCGTTTGAAGATTATCTCCTGCACGAAGCGGCGCCGCGACTTCTCCAGGTACATGTGCAGGGTGTTGTAGATGAACGTCAACGCCTTGATCAGCGTCACGTGATGCTCGCAATCGAGCATAATGACCAGTCCCTATGTCAACGCGCCGTTACATTACGATTCGTACAGTGGCGAGTCAAGTGTGGTGTGTGGTGTGTGGGTGTGTAGGTGTCAAGTTGAAGGTGTACCTGGAAGAAGTAGTCATAGTCGAAATCGCGGGGAAGGTAAGTGTAGGTTTCCCGCACGCGAAGAAACCACTCGGACAAAATTTCCAACGACGCTGCAGAAGAAGGGAGAGGACGCGTAAGAAGGGATCGTGAGAAGAGTTAAGGGCACAAACGATGATGATGATGGCGAAGAAGAAGAAGGAAGAAGAGATGAGGGGATGTTTGAAGAGGGGGGAGGTTGGCAAGTGGCGGTACTTTCGGTCAAGGAGGGGTCGTGGATGTTGGTTTTGGAATAGAGGACTTTGATGAAGATGTTGAAGAGGCGGGGGTTCTGCATCAGCGAGGAAACGCACTGCGTCGCCGCTCTCGTCTTCCATTCGTTGATGCCCATCTTGTGCTTCAACTGGAACAAAAACGCATGTACCAGTTGCGCATAACCTGCCCCCACCACCGCGTGACGCGCATGCACGTCAGCATCGCCGCAACACGCACGCACGCACGCACGCACGACGAGGTGATGCAGGCAACGGGCAAGTGGGCAAGTGCGTACCTGGCACCATTTCCCACTGTACACTCTCGCCGGCGGTAAGATAGGCGGCCTGGTCGACGATGTCCACCAGGAGCCCCACGTAGTGAATGCTCTCGTTGTTGAACCTCTTGAGCCACGAGGTGTGATGCGTAAGCTTGGAGGCATTGGCGTGGTCGTCTATCGCCAGGTAGTACTTGCGCATTTGCTTGAACGCCCTTATGCTGATGTGTGTGGTCACCAAGCGCGAGTGTTAGAAGTGCTTGCCACTCGTTCATTCCTTCACTTTCCCTCGATGAGGACGCGTACTTCTTGCTGTTGCTTTGTTCGAGGCTGGCGTACAGACTCCCCGAAGAATTCCCATCGTCGCTCGAGTCTGCGTGCGACATCGGGCGCGTGAGAACGTTGAGGCGCACTTGGCACGAGAGAAAGTGTGTAGCACGAGCGGGTGGGTGGCATGTGTATGCACGTACCCTGTAGCAGCTTTGCGATGTCCTCTCCCAGCTCGATGTCCTCCTTCCGGGCGGACTTCTCCTTTGAGTCGGGCCACACGCCGTCGAGCGTGGCCTTGGTGAGGGACGGGAAACAAAAATAGCACACGGCTGCAACCAAGGCGTGAACATGAACACGATGATGATGAGAAGACGAACTCTCAAGACCGAAAGACGTCAACGGGCGGTATATATGAGTGTGTGGGAGGGGTGAACGCAAAGTCATCGGGGGGCGCACCCAAAACCTTGGAGGAGAACTCCATGAGAGCGGTGTAGGCGCCCGTCTTGGCCAGCTTGTTGATGCAGAAGAGCATGGTTTCCACCAGTAGGTCGTGGTACCGCACCGCCAGCTTTCGGTCGGCTCCGCTCGACAGGAGTCGACCGTCTTTCCACTCTACACGCAAGAATCATGGCGACGACGGATTTGATGCTGAGCGATTGGCATTGGCATCGGAAAGCGGCGAAGTGGGGCGAGGTACCAAGGCTGAAGATGTCAAACTCTCTGCGCCTGATAATGAGCACCATTTCCGTGAAGAAGGTGTGACGATCTCCAAGCGTTGCATTCGATGCTTCTCTCAATAGAAAATCCCAACTGGATGCGCGTGGATGAGAAAAAGATTGCGCTGAGAGTGACGATGGGAGGAGATGTACGTACTAAATGAGGAGGCACTCCTTCCCCTTTCTTTGAATTTCATCGTTTTTATACGCTGGCATGGGGATGGGCATGTCAGCCACGGGAAAAAAGGATCATGACGAAAAATTCAACACAGAAAGATGCCAAAATTGAAGAGAGCGCGTACCCCATGGGGCCTGGAGAGGTTGAAGAAGAGCGTTCACTTGCTCAACTTTGTCCTGATACTTCTTCTTGGTGATAGCCCTGCAGTGCCCGGACAGTGATTAAGAGGAGAGAGGGGGGGGGTCAATTTGGTGCTCAACTCGAACAATAATGCTGAAATTTTCCAATTCAGGGACCGCATGAATCGCGTAGCCACCCAGCCATCCATGGAAAGCCCATGTACCCTTTAATTTGCTTCTGGAGTGATTTGGAGTACGCGATCGGCGCCGGCTGTGCAGTTTCCAGCATCATCGCTGCCTCTCTCGCATCTAGAGCCGCTCGCAGCCGACCACCACCGTGTTCCGTGTAGCAAAGATGCTCTCAACGCAGTTCTGCGCTCTCCGGTGCTGCTGTGTTCGCCTTCGGCAAGGGTTGCCTTCTGGGCTGCTGTGTCCTGGTGCTCTCGTGTGATTTCTGATTGGCCCATTTTCAAACAAATATGAAACTCAGACAAAGAAAAAAAAGAAGCTTCCGCAAAGAAAGGCTTCGCGAAGCTCAGAGATGGAAGCGCTGAACGCCACGTTTGCCGACCTCTCGGCGCAAACCGGGTTCCCGGCCGATCAGCTCAAGTACCTGGCGTGCTTGCTGGCCGCTATCCCACTGTCCTACATCTTTCGCCTTCTCGGCCCGGGACGCGAGAATGCGAAGCATGTCCTCTCCATTGTGATTAGCATTTTCTTCTGCCATTTCTCGCTCGGCGAGTACTCATGGATCCATTCCCTCATCACGGCCATGATCTCCTACACCCTCTTGTCTATCCTGCCCCATGGCGTTGCCCACAAGGCCGTCTTTGTGGTACCCCCCCCCCCGGACTTCGCTTTCGAACATCCTGCCGGAGCCGCAAGACTCCCAATTGCCTAAAATCTCTTTTCCTACTCTCTGGTTCGTCGTGACTCGTGCAGTTCGCGATGGGCTACCTGTCTGTTGGGTAACCGCTTCAATCTCGTTTTTAATTGTAATCGCGGGTGTAGTTCATGGAGCGCTCCTTCTCGCCAGAGATTTTTTTGACGCTGGTTGTTGCGCAGACACATCTACCGTATGTACACCGACTGGAGCGGCTGGACTCTCGACTTCAGCGGTCCTCAGATGATCCTCACTATCAAGCTGACCACCATTGCCATGGACTACTACGATGGCAACAGGAGCAAGGCCGAAAAGGAGGTACACCACCGTTCGATTGCCCGTCTCCCGGTGGAGCTCCACCGGCGACGACCTCTCCGCCTCGTTGCCGGCTTGCTCATCGCGCCGCTATGAACACTTCACAGGTAATGAGTCCCTTCCAGAAGGAGCACCGCATCGAGAGGTTGCCCAGCATGCTGGAGTTCTTTGGGTGCGTTATCGGCCGTTTGATGAATTCTCTCGTCCGCAACCACCGCGCCCGAGTTGCCGTATCTCTCAGTGCGCGTCTGACGTGTGTCGTGTGTATCCAGCTACGTGTATTTCTTCCCCGGCTTCCTCGCCGGTCCGGCCATCCTCTTTGCTGATTACCGAGCGTTCATCACCGGAGCCATGTTCAAGGTGGGCATGCATCCACATGGGCGGGGTGGTGCTGGGCTGGGCGCACTGCATGAATGTCATGGACTTACGCGCTGGTGGTGATGATAGGAGTTCCCCGGTAAAGTGTCTCCGAACCCCGTGGTCCCGTCCATCATCGCGCTGGGCAAGGCCATTTGCGTGTTCCCTCTGCTCGTGCTCGCCGGCCACTTCCGCCCCATCGACCTCGCTCTGCCCTCCTTCCTCGAGGCCCCCGTCTGGGAACAGTACATGCGCTACCCGCCCGCCCTCCCACCTTGGATGTCACCTGTTCGCTTGCTTGACGGTGCATCGCGTACTTCACCCACGCAGGATCGGACGCTTTTATCTCCACGTCTCGTTGATGCGCACCAAATACTACTTCGGTTGGTTCCTGGCTGAGTCCTCCTGCATCGCCTCTGGCTTCGGCTACAGCGGCAAGGACAAGAGGGGCAACGTCAAGTGGTGCGTGGTGCCTTCACTGCCCCTCCCTCCCGAGGGGCCTCTCTTATTAAGAGGCCGCTCACCTCTCCAACGTTGCTCCCCCGCTTTCTGCGCTTCAGGGACCGTGCGGCCAACGCGTTCCCTCTGGCTGTCGAGTTCGCGCCCAACATTCGCGGCATCACCGATAACTGGAATCTGGGCACGGCCACATGGCTCAAGCATTGTACACTCCCCAATGCCGCGCCGTAGTCTCACACTCGCACTCGGCTACCACTAGCGGTTCCTGACAAGTGCTCTCTCTTCTCCTCCCAGACATCTACCTTCGCTTCAGCGATCAGCGCAGCATGCTGCCGACCATCGCCACCTATGCCTGCAGCGCCTTCTGGCATGTACGTGCCCCCGGTATACTACCCAGCCCTGACTGCATCTCGTCCTTACCATGATCGCCGCGTGTGCATGCAGGGTTTCTATCCCGGCTACTACCTCTTCTTCATCGCCTCGGCTTTCCTGACGGAGGCCTCGAAGGGTACGTCGCATTCCCGCTCGCACGCGGTGATGTGCGAGGTGGTGAGGTGGCCTCGCTCACTCTCTCGTTCCGACCGGCAGAGGTGAGGAGGAAGATCCGTCCGCTCGTCATGAAGGACGAGGCCACCCCGCTGTACCCGCAGAAGTACGTCTACGACGTCTTGGGCACGGTCGCCACTTCGCTCACCATGAACTACATCGGTCTGTCGTTCGTCGTACGTCGGCCCTCCCTCCGTGTGTGTGTGGTGTGTTGCTCTCCTAAGACGCACGGAACGAACAGATTCTGGAGTGGCCGCCGGTCTACCACGTCTGGAAGTCGACCTACTTCATCGGACACGCCCTGCTGTTCGCCACCTGGTTCGTTGTCACCTACGTCATCCCCGCCAGACCCCGTTCCGCCGCGCCCCCCAAGAAGGTCGCTTGATGCGCGTAGCAGACCTCCTCGCCTCCGGCAACCACGGCCGCCAAACGCAAGGAAAAAAAAAGCCTAAAATAAGTGTCGACAAGCTACGGGACATTGGGGGGGAGGTAAGGGGTATGGGCGGTGGCTTGGCGCGACGTGGCCACACACTGTGCCCCATCCGACCAAACGCGAGGCCTGCGATTCGCTTCATCTCCAGCCACGCCTAATCGATTGCGAATCGATTGGCAACTCGACTCGTCTTGCGGAGGAGGATCGACTTCTAACTCGTGGGTTTGGCAACGGGGCAAGGACGCATCAAAACTCTCCTGCAGCTTTCATCGCGACGGACCAATTCAAAATGAACGGACTCGCTGCGGTGTACGGAAACCACCTAGGGGCGCAGCTGTTGGGTCTGGCGCAAGCCGCAGGGGACCGCAACCGTCCGCCATCTCCATCATCAGCCGGAAAACGGTGGCAAACGCCCGACCACAGCCGCGACCGGTTGCATCACCGCCAGCAGACCCTCGAGGAAGAAGATGGCGAAGAGTACGAAGATGAAATCATAGAGGAGATGAGCGGGAATTGGCCGCCATCTTCTTCGACGGCCACCTCGGCTGCAACGCAAGCCGTGCCGCGCGTGGACAGCGTCGAATGGAACAAGATGGAAGAGGGCCCCGATGATGAGACGCTGCTACTCGACAACGCGGAGCCAGACGAAGACGGCTCGCCACACCGCACCAGCGCGAAGAGCCTCAAGCGAAAGCGAAAGCCGGCCGAGACGAGCGGAGGGCTCGACGAGCACCAGGGTCCGGGCAAGAAGCGCCTCTCCTGCATCGACTGCGGCTGTCGGGCGGCCCTCAAGGCCTGCACCAAGGTCATGTGCATCGACTGCTGCGCCAAAGAGGGTCGTGGTACGCCGCGCCACCCAACCCTCGTCCTGCATCTTTTGAACGACTGCCCTCTTTTCTTCTTCTTCTTCTTCTTCATCTGACTGCTACACCGTGTCATGTGCGTGTAGTGTGCGACGCGCATGCCAAGAAGCTCTACGAGAAGGAGGTCCGCAAGCTGGAGCCGCTGCCGGCCTTTGGGACCGGCGCGGAGGGCGGCGGCTCCTTCTCCGCCAAGGACAGGGACAGCAGCGCGGCGGCCAAGTCGGCCAAGAAGAGGGCGAGGCTGGTGCGCCCCGGCGGAGGTGGTGAGGGCGGCAGCGACGACGAGGGCGAAGAGGACAGCGAGGGCAGTGCGCCCACCGCCGACCGAGACTCGGAGCGCGACGCGTCCGCGGTGGCGGGGGAGGAAGAAGCCGCCGGTGGCGGCGCGAAGCCCAAGCGAAGCGTCCTGTACGAGACGATCGCCAAGCAGGACAAGAAGATACGCGCCCTCCAGAACGACCTCAAAGAGTTGAGGACCCTGCTGCTCTCGGTGGTGGACAAGCAGAACACCTTCGCCCGGCAGCTGCGGCACATCTCCGGCACCCACTCCGACAGCCTGGTCATCGACGAAGACGACGACGACGACGACCGGTCCTGATGCCCTTCTCTCTGTCTGTCCCCTGTTCATACACCGTAAACCACTTCTGGCACGTTTGCTCTTTATGTACCCGAAGGCTGCTCACTTACGGCCAGCGGCGAACCACTTGGGCACGACGTTGGAGTAGTCCCTCGTGCCGCCGCCGCGTGGTGGCTGCCTGGCGGGCGGCTCGTCGGCCTGTGGCGCGGGGGTGGTGGAGGAGGAAGTGGCGGAGAAGCCCAGAACGTGGCCGAGCGCGGCGAGAGCGCCCGCGCTGGAGGGCGTGGGCTGGGACTGCGGGAAGCTGACCGGCGCGGGCATCTGGTCGGCGATGTCCCGCACCAGCTCCTCCTTCAGGTACTCCACGGCCGGTCCGCTGTTGTCCTCCCAGCTGAAGTAGACGATGGCGGCCGGCACCATCACCAGCGAAAGCAGAGTTCGCTTGAGGTCGACGCGCTCCTTGGGCGGCGTGGTGACTGCAGGAAGAAGACGAAGAAGCAAAAAGCAGAGAGTGAAAGAGTTCGTTAGGGCGCCATCGTGTGTCGCGGGGGCGCCTAAGGCTGAGCATACAGAGGTAGAAAGGTCGATCGGGGTGGGCGAGGGAGGACTTGATGAGGTCGAACACCGCCTGGGCCTTCTCCAGCGGGTGGAACGTGGCCTGCACCTCCACCCGGTTCGGGAAGCGGACCTTGATCAGGGTCTGGGCAAGACAAAGACCGTCAGAAGAAGTCCAGCCGAGCGGCGGGGGCACATCGCAGGGCGGCAGGTGCGCACCTTTCGGTACTTGGGGATTCGTCGGAGGCGGTCCTTCTCCTTCATCTCCTTGGTGCGCATCTGCGTTTCCTCCTCCATGCGCATGCGGTTGGCCTTCATCGCCTGCAGGGCCACCCTGTAGTCGTCCGTGGTGGCCTCATAGAAGCTCTCCGGCACTTCGACTGCCGTATTGTGGTGTGTCAGCGGGTCAATGAGGAAGAGCGTCCAGAGGGTGGCAGGGTATGCGTACATTCTTTGGGACTGAACGGTCGGTCTGTGGGCGGCAGCACGCGCAGCTCTCTGTCGGGTATCTCCAGCTTGACCGGCTCCTTCTTCGCAGGCTTGGGCTTGGGCGGTTGCCGTGCCTCAACCTCCATCCGATCACCACCGCCCCGAGGCTTCTCTTCCGCCTCGGGCGAGCGCGATGTCGATGTCGACGTAGACGTCGACGTGCCCGCACCACCCGCCTGCCCAAAGTGAGCCCTGTGTGTCATACCCACCAAGTCAGCGCAAAAAGCAGAGAAAGGAGGTTGGGGCGAAGAAGAAGGCGCACCGCATGGCGGCACGCATGTGCTCGACTTGGGTCTGCTCGAAGGCGGCGCGCTCCATTTCCCTGAAGGTCTCCTCCATCTCCTTTTCCTTCTGCGCGACCAGGCGCTCGATTTCCTGCTTACGCCTCGCCTCTTCCTCGGCTTCGGCTTCCTCCTGGCCCCGACGCAGCAGCTCCTCCCTCTCCGCGTCGCGCATCTTCTCGGACTCCTCCGTGAGGCGCTTCATCCGCTCCACTTCCGCCGCCTTGAGCTGGGCCTTGTGCTCCTCGGCCTTCTTGTGCTGCTCCAGCCGCTGCGCCTCGCTGGCCCGTAGGGCCTCCAGCTCGACCTGCACCCCCTCCAGCGTCGTCTCCGTGGGTCGGAAGTTGAGTCGCAGCAGACCGTTGCCGTCCAGCCCAAGGTCCTGGAGCGTGTTCCTGTAGAGGTCTGCTACCGTGGCCACCTATTAACACGTGATCACGGACACAAGCGTGGGCGTGAGCACAAGGGCGTGCACGCCTCAAGAAGGCGGCGGGTGGTGTGGGTGCGGTTACCTCGCGTTGCATGTAGGTAAGTGCGGGCAGCAGGTAGTGGCCCTCGGCGGGTTCGACGTCGGCCTTGCGCTTCTTGTCGCCGGTGCTGGTGGCTTCGGCCATGCGCCTGGTGAGGTTGAGCTTGGCGGCGCCCTCACCCGCCTGCTGCTCGAAGTGGAGGAGCACGTCCCACAGCCGCGTGGTCGCCGGAAAGCTGGCCTGCACGCGGCCGCCCTCGGGCAGCTGCAGCCCCACCAGCACGCTTGCGCCTGTTGTGCACCACGCGACCGTGTCAGCGGGCCTCCAGCTCCCGCCAAGCAAATGCGCAACGTTTGTGAGCACGTACGTGCGGTGCTGGCAGCTCTTCGCTTGATCTCCAGCTTGGCACCGGATGCGAGGCCGGACAGGCGGTAGGACAGCGAGAGGTCCAGCTCTTTCCCCTTGGCATCACTGCACCGCATCATCCCATCAAAAAGGCAGTGTGAGAAGGATCTTTCTGAATCAGGCGCGAAGGCCGAGACACAGAGAAGAACGAGCTGCACACGTACTACAAGGCATGGTTGGAGAGGGGAATCTTGAATTTCTCGCATGCACGCTGCAGGATGACCGACAGCGATTGTGTGGGGGTGGGTTTCACCACCTCGCGCCTGCCCTCATAATTGATGGTGAGCGACATCCCTCTCTGTGAATATTAGAGCGCGATTGATCTCTCTGCCGCCCACAGGCGTCTGCTCTCCTTGTTCAAACAAGTAGATCTGACGTGTGGCTTTTTCTGTGCAATCTTTTCCCGCACCATTTCGCCTTCGCTTTGTGTTTTCTTCTTTCTTCTTGGCCGCGAAGCGAGCTCGGTTCGAACGAAGAGCTTTATTGGGGTAGTCGGCTCTCCTTTCAACTCTCCTTGTAGGTCTCCTTGACCAGGTGCTCTGATGAAGTGAGGAGGAAAGGAGACTGGTGAGGTTGGATGCCTTTCCGAGGAGGAAGGATCGGAGAGGAGCAGGGAGCACCTTTCAGGGGGATGACGAGCTCGTCGTTGTCGTTGATGGTCACGTGGTGCAGCTTGTCTTTGAACAGGTAGCGGATGCGCAGCTGCTTCTCGTCGCCCGGGCATGGGTCATAGAAGCCTGCCCACACATCAGGCCGCACGTCACGAGGGGAACGCTGGCATGTAGGCCGTGAAGAGGGCACTGCAGGGGAGCAGGTGGTACCGTAAAGGGAGGCCTTGGAGCCCTCCTCTAAGATGAGCTGCGAGTCCTCAACCCTGTATTGGAGCGGAACCGTGACGTCGATCACCGAGCCCTCCTCGGCTTCCTCCTCATCGCCGGACGGCGTGGGCTCCTTCCACCTGCCGTACTGTCCCAACACGATCACAAGTCCTGTGCGCCAGAGGATTGAGGGAGAGGGGGAGGGGGGTAAATGTCTGATCACCAACGGTTCAAGCCGTTGCTTGGGGGAGGAAATGTACCGTGTTTGGTCCGTTCGGCTTCGATCTTTCTCTTGACTTGGGCGAGTATGAGGCGGATGTCCATTTCGGCCTGTTGGCGCTTCTTTTTGATGTGTTCTGATCGCAATCGCAAAGTCGCGGCCTTCTTTCTGCAGAGCGGCACCGAGGAAGAAAGGGCGCACGTTAGGCCCATAACGGGTGGATGGACAAAGGTGTGAAGCGAGGGCGAGAAGTGCGTACTCTCTTTTCTTGCGCTCTCGCAGTGGGTTAAACCAAAACTGGGTGGCGGCTAACACGCCAAAGAGAGGCAGCACAAAGGCGCCCACGCTCGTCCACCCCTCGAGCCCTCGCGTGACCAGAAGCGGGAAGGAAAACTGCTGCCCAAAGTAGGTGTAGCTGCACACGGGCGCACAGGTAAGGCGGGCGACTTGCTTGGCAGCGAAGAGTGCGAGAGAGTCACGTACGTGGCGATGACAGTGCAGGCACCGTTGGTGCCGAGGCCCGTGGAAATGCTGAGCTTGTTGCCCTTCGAAATGCGCCGGGTGTAGCCCAGGCCGACGGTGGGAAGTCCCCCGAAGCCCAGCTCCGTCTCCAGACTGAGGCTCTCCCGCTTCGACAGCTTCTTGCGATAGTTTAACTCAAGCGACGGAATCGAGAATGGCCAATCGCCCACGTACTCCACATCGGCGAACTGGAGATGAACCGATCAGCGCGGCAGCCCGAGCCCAAATACAGCGCTGGCGCAGTCTTGCCATTACACGCTGGGGTACCTTGAGGTGCGAGGACATGACGGTGGTCTTGGCCTGGCGGCGGAGACCAAGCCGCATGACGTTGTTCTGTCCGATGGAGAATTGGGCATCGCCCAGCACCCGCTCGCTCAGCGTCTCCCAAAAATGAAGGGTCAAGTTGCTCCCTTCGTTGTTGATGTCGGCAATGATCGCACCCACACTGTCAACCACACGCGTCAATGCGTGAGTGTAAGGTGAATCAGGTTGTTGTACACGGGCCACATGCGCGACGTACTTGGAGGACGACAATCTGGTTTGGCCAATGACCCGGAGGTTCCACGCCTCCGGCCCGGCGACCACCTGCGCATCGGCAAAGGTGGTGCGATCGACGTCGGAGAAGAAGCGCCGCCATCCGAAGATGAGGCTGCTGCCCCGCTGCGCCACATTGCCGCCCACGACCACCATGTTGAGCGGATCAATTTGGTTCTGCGTGTCACACAACCAACGCCACCAATCCCCACACAACCACACGTCAGCAGCCGCCAGGCCACGAGGTGCATGTGCTGGCGAAGAAGAGGGAAAGGGGCGGGGCATGTGCCTGCATCATTTCGTTTATCTGCACGCCGAGGATGAATGGGAGATTGAACTCCTCCGGTCCTCGCTTGAAGGCCCCAAGCACCGTGGTAATCTTGCCCTTCATCTTGAACTTGTTCCGCAGCTCCTTCAGTTCCTTGTCCTTTTCCACCTTCTCAAGATGCTTCTTCAACTGTAGCGCAACGATGCACTGGCAGTGAGACTGCAGATGGCCAGTGCAGCGCAATTGACGCAAGGGGAGACTGTGGCCACAAACCTCATCAAGGGTGGGGTATCGCTTGACCAGTTCTTTGCAAGTGTTTGATTTGAGAGCCTCGAGACCATAGATGTCGTACACGGCACGCTGCTCGTCATCCATGAGCACGACGTAGGCGTAGTTAATCTGCACAAATTTCTTTTCGGCTTCGCCGCGGACATCGCCTCCATGATGGTCGGGATGGAAGGTGCGCGCGAGCTTTCTGTATGCCTTCCGTATCTCGCTCTTCGACGCTGTCTTCTTCACACCCAGAAGTCCATAAAGATCCGTGCCCTCCTCAATTTCCTCTGGCCCCTCCATCTTCGCTCTGTACCACAAATTCCTCCACAAAAAGTAGCGCCTCCCCCTGTTTCCTTCTTCCCGCCAATTCTTGGTATGCGATCTTAACATTCCAAGCCTTAAATCCAGTGCTGCTATTCAGAGCTGCCAGCACCGTTTCCCTGTGATTATGCTGCAGGGCAATTTGGCGGCGTTAAAATTGCTGGAGTCCTGACAATTTCCCGCCATTTTGAGCGATGTACCGGGAAGTATTTCTGGAGGCTGTTTACCGATTGGTCATTTGGGCGGTGTATTCCGCGATTAAGGTGGCGGGGCCCAGCAGGGGTAATACAAAGAGTGGCGCGAGCGAAAGGTTTCGGCTTGCCGCTCTTCTCTGCCCCCCGTTCGTTACTTGCCGCTCCGGAGCGCAGTGTGCCCTCTCTCCCTCCCGATCTGAAGATGACCCTCCTCGAGCTGGATACGTGGACTTCGCCGGTCAATTGGGCGTATCTTTTGACGTCGGCCGTGGTGGTGTTCTTCCTCGCGGACCACCTTAGCATGTTGAGGAAGCGCAAGAGCCTCCCGGGTCCGTTGTTCGCTTGGCCCTTCTTCGGCGCCATCTTCGAGATGGTGTGGGATCCGACCAACTTCTGGGATCGTCAGGAGACCTTCGGTCCGCTCTCGTGGAATGCGCTCTTCGGCAAATTCATGGTCTTCTCGCGCGACACCGACACTTCGATCAAGATCTTCAAGCACAACAGCCCCGAGGAGCTCAAGATTGTGCTCCATCCCAACGCCGTGCGTCTGCTCGGCGAGGACAACATCGCCTTCATGCAGGGCCCTGCCCACAAGGAGCTGCGCAAGCGTCTCCTGCCCCTCTTCACCAAGAAGGCTCTCGGCGTCTACCTCAACATTCAGGAGAAGGCCATCCGCGAGCACCTCGCCAACGTACGTCAATCTCTCCCCGCCTCTTTTTTTTTTCGATCTATCGCCGGCAATACTCGCTCCATCGATTCAATCATCATCCAATTTTTCTTTTCTTCCAATACCTCTTTCGAACAAAAGCCATCTTTGGTCATCATCTCTCCAATTACGAACGATTAAGAAGTGAAATACGGAAGATCTACTTTCAATTTTGCTAACAACACCCACGGGTACGATCTCATTCTATTCTACGCAGTGGGTCAAGCTCCCTCAGCCCCTGATGATGCGCGACCTGTGCCGCGATCTCAACGTCGATACCTCGCAGTCGGTATTCATCGGCCCCTA
>CDFC01059508.1:0-26880 GCA_000826385.1 Acanthamoeba rhysodes | reverse complement strand
TATTTCTGACGCGCGCACAGACTGCACGAGCGGCGCAGATCGTGGGCAGTGCGGTGCGCTTCTACAAGAAGGTGGCCACCAAGGGTGGGCTCACGCCCGACCTCGAGCGTAAGACGCCGCTGTGCATGACCCAGTACGGCCGCGTGTTCGCCACCGCCCGCATCCCGCTACCCGGCCGCGACGCCGTCTACTCGTGGACCGGCGTGCGCCACATCGTCGTACTCCGCAAGCGCCAGTTCTTCACGCTCGACGTGCTGACGTCAGCCGGCGAGGCCGTGAATGAGTCCCACATCCACGCGCAGCTCGACGCAATCGTGCGCGAGGCCGATCGGCCCGGCACCCACCAGTCCTTCCCCATCGGCGCCCTCACCGCCGAGGCCCGCGACGCGTGGAGTGCCGCCCGCGCCGAACTGGTGCGCGCGCACCCGATAAACGTCGCGTCGCTCGAGGCCGTCGACCGCGCTCTGTTCGTGCTTGTGCTCGAAGACGAGGCGCCTGCCGACCTCGACGCCACCGCGCGCCTGTTCCTCCACGGCGACGTGCGCAACCGATGGTTCGACAAGCTGCAGTTCCTGGTGTGCGCCAACGGCGTGGCGGGAGTCAACATGGAGCACTCGCCCATCGACGGACACACCGTCCTGCGCCTGCTCACCGAGATCCACAACGAGGTGGTCGCCCGCAACGGCACCATTCTTACCGAGGGTCCCACCGCCCCGGCACCTAGGTACCACACCAACACCAGCGCACTACTCGCATTCCTCTGTTTCGAATTTAACGCGATTCTTGCCAGACGTCTGGAGTGGATCGTGCCCGCCAGCTCTCCGGTGGCCGATGCCTTGGAGGCTGCCAAGGTATGAATACATAACACACACACACACACCACACACACACACCACACACACACACACACACACACACACACACACCACACAACAAGTAAACGACCAACTCTCCGCGGTTTGATTGATGGTACCAGGTGCACGCTGGTGAGTTGATCGCCAAGACGGGCATGTCGGTGCTCATTTTCAAGGACTTTGGCCAGAAGAGGATTGTCGGTGCGTTAGCTGCCAGCCTCCTGGTGCGCTAGGTTTGCCAGAGCCGGTGGCTGACCAACATGTCTGACCCTCGGCCCAGAGCGCAAGGTCAGCCCTGACGGGTTCGTGCAGATGGCTTACCAGCTGGCTTACTACAAGCTGTACAAGAAGACCGCTTCCACCTACGAGGTAACACAACACGCACTCACACACTGCACACACGCCCACAGAGCAAGAGAAGCTCACCCTGCCATGTTGTGTTTTGGCGGTGGTGCGAACAGTCCGTGCAAATGAAGCAGTACTATCACGGCCGCACCGAGTGCCTCCGCTCCGTCACCAACGAGTCCGTCCACTTCACCAAGACCGTAAGCTCCCTTGCACCTGTTAAATGATAACAGGATAGTAGTCTAGTCCTAATCGGCGTCCTGTCGCCAACGCGCAGTTCACATGCCCGAAGGCCGATAATGCAAAGAAGGAGGCGGCGCTCCGACAGGCGATCGAGGCCCACGGACGACGAGCCAAGGAGTGCAAGGAGGGCAAGGGCGTGGACAGGCACTGGCTGGGCCTCAAGTCCATCGCCCGGCACAAGGAGCAGTGGTACCCGGGCTTCGTCATGCCCGAGATGTTCTCAGTACACAACCGCACGCAATACCCGATTTCTTCTCCGCGCTTAATTGACTAAGTAGTGTGTGTGCGTGCGTGTGTGTGTGTGTGTGTGTGTGTGTGCGTGTGTGTGTGTGCGTGTGTGTGTGCGCGCGCGTGTGTGTGTGTGTGTGTGGTGTGTGGCGTGTGTCACATCGTTTAGGATCCGTCGTACTCGAAGCTGTTCGGGTCGGTGCTGTCTACTTCCAACTGCGGCACGCGGGCGCTTGATCTCTTCGGCTTCGGTCCGGTCATGGACGACGGCTTCGGCCTGGGCTACATGATCCACCCCGAGGTACCCACCCACCACCTTGACCAGGTCCGCCCAATAACTAAGCAAACACAACACCCACGAACCACCGACCACCGACCATCAGGCGATCCACGTCTGCGTGTCCAATTTCCACGGACAGGCTGGCGCGTTTGCCGCCGCTCTGCGGGAGTCGCTGGTGCAGATGCTTGCCATCCTCTCCACCTCCACCCCCGCCCAGGCCCGCCTCTAGACGCCACGCCATTTTCTTCTTCACTTTCTAGAAGATGACCGCGCCGAGTGCTTCCGCAAAGCCAAGTAAGTGTTCAATCATCAGCGCATGCATGACTTCAAGCATTCTCTCAATGAGCTCTGCTACTGTGCGATCAACATCTTCATGAGAGGAGGTCGGGCGCGCCCTTCATGGGGCTGATGAGGATGTCGGACAGGCGGCCCTGGAGCAGCTGCAGCTTGGGCGGCGCCTGGGGAGCGGCGTCGGGCGACGGGTTGTGGGTGTGCGAGGGCGGGTGATCGGCCACGAAGTCGCCCGGCAGGAAGGCCCACGCCGGCGGCTGTGCCGCCAGGATGCCCATGCGCTGGAACGCCGCCGCCACCAGCTGCGAACAGAACCACGTCCCCTCCGCCGGCACCGCCTGCAGCATTTATCGAACCTCATCAGACACGCACACGCACACGCAGACGCACACGCACGCATTAAGGAGGCGGCGGCGGCGTACTCCAGTGCCGTAGGTTTTGACGATGTCGAGTAGGGAGCAGTAGGGCTTGCCCACGATCTCCTGGGCAAAGTCGGTCAGGGCCTGCAGCATGTCGGGCGTACGGTTCACCTCGAGGCGTCGTATGGCGATCTTGGCCGTCTCGCGGTAGAAGTCGAGCCGGTGGTCCAACCGGAAGATCCGCACGCCGTCCACGATTGCCTCCAGCAGAAACAGACCCTCGTTGTCCGGCCTGCGCAGACCAGCCGCGGCATCGGCCGATGGGTTAAGGAGCGTCCGTGTGGAGCGCGGGGCGTGTGCGGTGGTGGGTAGGGCGGGGCACCTGGGCACGACGAGGCCGATGTGGTCCCACTCGGAGCCCTGCACGATCTTGATGGTCTGCCGCACGAGCTCCGTGTTGGAGAACAGCACCACGTCACCAGGCAGCGCACGCAGCGGAATCGCTCGCGACGGCTTACCATAGTAGGCCAAGAGCCCCGCCTCTGCAAATTGTTCGAGCGCCGGGGTCAGTCCACGACGCACGACACGCACACGACACACACACGACACGCACACTACACACGCACGTACGAGGTTGGAGGGACTTCTGGAGGATAATGTGCAATTGGCCGAGGGGCGGCTCGGGGGGCGGCTGCAGCAGGGTCTCGAGCGACCACGTCTTGGCGGGCGGGCGGAGCGGCAGCCAGACGTCGTGCACCGCTTCGTCCTCGAGCGTCTCGAGCACCACGTAGGCCTCGCCCAGGGCCAGCTCCTGCGCGAAGAGCCGGCCGGCCCGGTTGCGCACGGTGAGGATGAGCACGGCGTTGTCGGCGATGGTCATGGGCAGGTCGTCCTCCTCCGTCAGCGCGGCGTCGATCGTCCGTCGGTAGATGAACGTGAGCCCCGCATTCCACACGGGCGTCTTCTCCTCGGCGCTCCACGTCCTGAATTCCTGCACATTAAATCATCATCATTTAATCAATAAACATATAGATTTATTATCATATTATAATAGATAACTAAATTAAAGTTATTTGTTTAAAGAAAATAATAAAAGTAATAAAAATAAATGGCGGAAAAGGACGTACTTGGGTGCCGCTGCCCAGCTGTACGGCGCAGTAGAGGGCGGGCGTGGTGGTACCGCTGCCGAAAAAGCTCCAGCCGGTCGAGGTCGGGATCTGCAGGTCGCGCGCCTCCACCACTGCCACAATACATAAATAAATAAATAATGAACACAATAATAATAATAATAATAACCAAAAAAGCAGCAAATGGCAGAGGGCCAGAGACGGAGAGCAGCCTACCGATGCAGTCGACGTAGACGGCGGGCGGCAGCCGGTCATCATCACTTTCCTCGGCCTCGGCCTCGTCGTCGTCCACGTGCGTGCGTGACTTCTTCTTTTTCTTCGTTTTTGCGGGTGACCTTTTCTTGCCCTTCGTCGTAGCTTTTGTCTTTGTTTTCTTCCTCTCGATCGGGATGACCTGCTGTACACGTATGCGTTCACGTGAGTGTGGATTGTGTTGGTCGTGTCGTGTCGTGTCGTGTCGTGTCGTGTCGTGTCGTGTCGACGGATTGTGTCGTGAGCCTGTGTCTCCAGGTACGCGCGGGCGTGTGGCGCACCTCATCGGAGGCCTGTGGCTGCAGATCGAGAAGGCCACGGCGCAGCTCCGCCATTGCATCTGCTCCTGCTGGCGGTTCGTCGGTCGCTGACCTCTCCGATTGAGACTTGGCATTCTGCGCACCGACACCACATTTCCTTATCAGATCACGTGCGTGTGCGGCGTGTTGCGTGTGCGCGTGTGCGGTGTGCGGCGTGTTGCGTGTGCGCTCGTGCGGTGTGTGTGGTACCTTCTTGGTCTTTGACTTCTTCTTCTTCTTCCCCTTCTTTGTTTCCTTGCTTCGCGGTGTCAGCGCGTCGCAGCTCTCTCCACTACTCTCCCCGTCCGCCCTTGCGCTGCCGTCTTCGCGCCTTTGCTCCTTCGCTTTCGCTTTCGCTTTCTTCTTCGTTTTCGTCTTCTTCGTGGTCGTCGTTTCAGTGGCCGTGGCCGTGGTTGTCGTGGAGGAGGTGAGGTCGCTGTCGGGCTCGGCGACGGCGTCTTCCTCACGCGACGACAGCCGACCCAGGCCCAGCGCTTCGCGGGCGCGCGTCGGGGTTCGACCAGAGGACTCGCTCTTCTCGCCCGAGCGCCACTGCGCCGCCGACGCCTGCGCCGCGGCAGAAGTCTCCACGGCCACCACCACAGCCGCCGCGCTCGCCTCTGCCAACGTCATCCCTGCGTTTGGTGCGTTATTCATTGTTTTTATTAAATAGCAATTAATTTGTTGATGTTTACATGAAAGAAAATAATTAAGTCAAAATGCGTGTGATGATGATATGAAATGATTATTAGAGCAATTAATTATTGAAAGATGAAAGAAAAGAGAGTTAACACCGTACGGTGGGTGCCGAGAGAGGGAGAAGCTGGTGCGACCGACGTCGCTCGCTCACGGCCGTCTGACCGGTCCTCCATCTTGTTTTTTAGTATTACAATAATGTTCTTTTTTTTCTTTTTAAAAACGGAAAAACCCCATAATTTGTGCTAGTATTTTATAAAATAATAGAAAATAATTAGCTGCTTCAGGGCACGAGCGTGTCGTGTCGACCTGACCCGCTGCTGCGCAAGTTTGCGCCGCTTCGACAAGACAAGAGGAATGAGAACGAGGCATCGATCAAGGCTGTACATGTTACAAGGGGAGTGAGTTCCCGCGGGCCGCCATGGCTGTGAACTGGCCACAACGCGTTCAGGCCGGCGTGAGCGATGAGGAGGCGGCGAGCGACAGCGCGGACGAGGACGTGCCTCCGCCAGCGGCGGTCTGCTGGGCATGCCGGTGCAGGAGCTGCACGATCTCGTTGTAGCCCTGCAGGGTGGCGATTCGCAGGGCCGTGAAGCCTGCCGACGCCGCGGTCACATCGGCGTCGTGGTGGAGCAGGATCTTGACCACCTTCTTGTGGTTGTTACCCGCGGCCATCAGCAGCGGCGTCTCGCCGCCCTCCGTCGTCGAGTTCACGCTGGCGCCTCTGTACACAAAAATCGATTAGTGATGATTGGCGCATGGCGGTCGAGAAGAGGAGGAGCGCAGAGATGAAAGAAGAAGGGGCATGAACCTAAAGAGAAGCAGCTGCACCACAGCAGCATGACCGTAGCGTGCGGCTCGTTCGAGCGGCGTGCGTCCGTACGAGGTCCTTGCATTTACATCCGCACCACACGACAGCAGCAGTTCGATCTGTTGATTGCAGCTGACGTCAGCGCAAACCCGAGGCACGCACTCTTACAACAGTTGCGCAATACGCACCGTGTCGTAGTGACCCTGCGCCGCGGCAAGGTGAAGAGGCGAGGCCTCCGACTTGTGCGATCGCACGTTGACATCGATGTTGAACTCGCGCAGCATTCTGCGCACAAACTGTGTGTGGCCGTGCTTGGCGCCCCAAAGCAGCATCTCCGTTTGGTAGCGTTGCGTCTGTCTGCTCTCCAGAACACCACACAAGACGGTCAATTGAAAGTGTCACAGGCATGGTGCAGAATGGAGAGAAAGCGGTTTTGGTTAGCACCACCAAGCCGCCTGAATTGGGGCCAGCGGGGCAGTTACCGCTTGATTCGGGTGAGGCCCAAGATGCACTCTTGGTGCCAAGATCGGTCGCTGCGTCGGGGCCCGCCAAAGTGCTCCTCTTGCAGCACCTTCCACAGCGTCTCGTCCTGCGTCAAATCCCTGTAGGCGGGCACATTGAAAGACGACACACGGCGCGGTCAATAAACAAACCCGGTGCATGCAATGATGAGAATGCGCCGAGCTCGCGTGCTCTATACCTCCAGTGGCGACAGGTCGCGGGCACGATGGACAGGACGTCGACGGGGCTGAGGAAGCTGAAAACATGAAGCTGCACCTCCTCGGGGAGCATGTTGAAGCTCAGGGGTGTGACGTCAGCCGCGATCGACGCCAGCTCGCCGCTCACGCGCGTGAGCGCCAGCGACGCCGACGAGGAGGAGGGAGAAGAAGACAGTGACGACGAGGAGGGTGGAGGCGATGGAGGTGGCGAGTGCGACGACGACGGGTGGATCGTATCGCCGCGGTTGGGCGTGTTCTTCCGACGGCCTCGCGAGCGGCTGCGGCTGCGGCGCGGGCGCGCGGGCGATGACGGCCCGATGATCTTCCGCAGCTTGGGGTTGTTGAAGACCGGGTTGTTGACGACCGTGGCCGACACGCGCCGACCGGAGCGCTCGCCGCCGCTGCCGCTGGAGGGTGGCGGCGGCATCGGAGTCGGTACGCTCTTGACCGCGCAACAGCGGAACAGCTTGCACCGGACCTCACCTCCTTCGGGGTGCACGGCGGTGGCAGGCGAAGAAGAAGATGAAGATGATGGAGTCTGCGTAGCGGCAGCGGAAGATGGAGCAGCTGAGTTGCGTGGTGGTTGGGTAGGGGCGGGAGCGTTTGGTGGCTGGCGATGATGAGGGCAGATGGAGGGAGGGCGAGCCTGGACGAGTAGCTGCCCGGTGCGGGGATTGACGGTGAGGCCCACCTTCCACCCGCCCACGTCGACAAGCAGCTCAGAAGCTGGGGCACCGACGTGGAAGTCATCTCCCAATGCCGTGGCGACGACGTAGGAGGTCGCCTGGAGGTGCGCATTCATGGCGAGTATCCGCTCGCGATCCTTCTCCTCGATTCGATCGCGGTCAGGCGAAAGTAGGGGCGGTCCATCTCCACTCGATCCGCTCCAAGTGCTATGGCGTGCTGCCTTCACCAGCAGGGGCGGGGGAAATGACATGCGTTGTTGAGGTGATTTCCAAGTGATGAAGTTTCCTCCTCTCTAATGAATCCTTCCTATTGATGGATTGATTGATGACAGCCTCGATGCACCGCAGCGGGCGGGAGGCCGACCCAGTCCTTCCTCCTTTGCAGCCGACCTGGCTTCGTGTTCACCGCAACGAGTAGAGATGAACTGTTGCTGGCTCGCGGGCTTGGTCCGCGGTGTGCTTCCGTGTCCTTGGCCACTGTCGGCCCGAGCTACCAATTTTTCCGCCACTGACTCCGTTTCGCGCGCTTTTCGTTCGCCGCAACACATTCGCAGCCAACACCAAACAAGATGAAGATGAGGATGAAAAAAGACAAGACGAGTTTAGATTCGATGCCAGAGCTTGGTTGCACGCGTGTTGGGATTGAAAGTCTGATGAGATGTACATTTCAGTCAAAGGATTAGGGTGGTAAAAAAAAGACGGAGAACAGATGAAGAGAGGCACTTAAGCCCTCCCGCCGGTGCTGTCCTCCGCAAGCTCGTTGAGTGGTGCGGGCCGTGTTGATCGGCGAAGCAGTAAGAGTGAGAGAAGAGGTAGAAGAGGAAGATGGTGGTGCAGAGTCTCTGTCAGCGGCAAGTTCGGAATCGCCTAGCCTCCTCTCTTCTTAGGGGTACTTGGACTTGTCCAGGTCGTCGAAGTAAGGGTGCTTGAGGGCCTCCTTGGCCGAGATACGCTCCTGAGGCGCATACCTCAGCATTTTCTGTTGCGACAGAGGAGACGAAGGAGGTGAGCAAGACGCCTTTTCCTCTTCTTCTTCTTCCTCTTCTTGAAGCAATGTACCGAGAGAAGGTCGAGGCCAAGAGGGTCGAGACCGGGAACGACTGAGGCCAAGCTCTGAGGCTTCCACTGACCAAAGGTGGACTTGTAGTCGGGAAGAGTCGTGACGCCGGGCCACACCTCCTCGTTGGGAGTGCCGAGAGTCCTGTTTTCGCGAAGGACAGCGGGTGGCGTAAGCACAACGAAGAGCAAGGCTCGAAGAAGAAGCAGAAGAAGAAGCCCGATGTTGTACCTGAAGATGCGGAACAGCTCGTCGATCTCGCAATCGCCCGGGAAGAGCGGACGCTTGGTGACAAGCTCGGCAAAGATGCAGCCGACGGACCACATATCAACGGGAGTGGAGTAGCGAGCCTGGCCGAGCAGGATCTCGGGAGCGCGGTACCAGAGCGTGACCACCTCGTGAGTGTAGGTGCGGATGGGCACGCCAAAGGCGCGGGCGAGACCAAAGTCGGCCAGCTTGAGCACGCCCTTGCGGTCGATGAGCAGGTTGGCCAGCTTCAAGTCCCTGTGCAGAATGCGGTGCGAGTGGCAGTACGCGATGCCCTTGAGGATCTGATACAGATAGCTCTGGAAGATAGAACGTGCGTGCAACAAAACACAACCAACACGCGTGGGGGTCAGCCGACTGCTGTTGTGCAGGGGCAAAGCAGCAAAATCGAATCAACTTGATCTCGATTCGCAAAATTCATCAATGGGAAGGGAGGCAACAAACCTTGACCAACTTCGTGGGAAGAGCGCCGGCGCCAGTAGATTCGACGTAGGTCTTGAGGTCCTGATCAAGGAACTCAAACACCAGATACAGGGTCGAGTTGCAGTGAATCACATCGAGCAACCTGAAAGATGTAAACCGAGGTGAGTGAGCGAGAGCCTACCAGCCAGAAGAAGTTGCATCGAAAGAAACCACTGTGAATGGGGTAAGCGGCAAGTACTTGACGATGTTGGCGCAGTTGGAGAGCTCCTTGAGGAGAGACACCTCGCGCAGGGCGGTGGCAGGCACGCCCTCGTCCTCGGCCTCAAGGAGGCGCATCTTCTTGAGGGCAATGAATCGCTGGTTCTCGGTATCGATGGCCTTGTACACCTCGCCATAGGTGCCCTCGCCGAGCTTCTCCTTGATGTCGTACCGCTGCAGGGGACTGGGTTTGGCTTGCATCTTCACCTGTAGGTCGCCGCTATCGATGTCAGCATCAAATTGAACGAAGAAAATTGCAAAATCGAGCAACATCATGCACCCGACAGTTGGGAACGTACGGCGTTCTGTATTTGTAGGATGTGGTACTCTTGAGTGTGGGGTGACGCCGCAGTACCTGATGCGGGCGATTGTGTTCCCGCGAGATGGAGGGAAGGGAGGTGGGTCGCTGTGGGGCAAAGAAGAAGGGACAGACAATAGTCCGTATTTGTGGGTCGCGAAGCCCACCGCAACGGAGACATTTTGGCGCGAAACGAGCCAACGAAATTTGCGGTTCAGGAAAATCCAGAAGAAACAGAATGTATTGCCGCCACAAATCCAGAAATAATTGGTTTTTAAAGTTGTAGTGTAAGACTCTTTTTATATTATATTATACCACAATCCCTCCATGCCAAGTCATGAGCTGTGACTGGGTTCATTGGCCAAGGTTTTGTGTCAGAGGGGTTTTATGCACCAAAATGCACTAAACTGTAAGATAAACAGTTTTTTGAGCTGCGAAGCTCAGATGTTGACTGGTACACTTCATTGTTTGTAGGGTTGTTGTGGATCTCCTTACCCATTTTTGTTTGTGATTTCTAGGCAACCATGGATTTGTTTGTTGTTGAGGATCTTTGTTCCCAAGCTGTCAACCTGGCACCACACTTGCCCCAGGTATGGTTTCCCCTTGTGCTGCCTTTCATTTCTTCAGCAAAAATTTCTCCCTGCTTTCATTTTTATGGTATCATCAAGCAATATGGGGTTTGGTGGTGGCTGGGTGGGGTATCATTGGAATTATTGAAGGGGGGTATCACCTTTCATCCAAATACTTGAGTCTCCCCAACCATTCATGTCAGTTACTCTTTTTGCTAAGCACACAAATCAAGTACCATTTTGTGTAGAAAATCCAGAATAAAACACATATTAGGCAAAATGGCAATCTGATGCATGGATTGAAACTCTGTACAGAGTTGCCTTTGTCATTTCTTCTTCAATAGCATCCTCCCATTTTCTGCTTGATCTGGTTCTCCAGCCACAGTCCAAAAGATCTTCCAACACCTTTAAAATAACAACTTGTCTTTCCTCCTGTGTATCCTTTGAAAGTGTACACCACTTTTATATTTCTTTAAAAAGTGTAACTGTCACTTTTTTTCAAGCACTGTGTTTTCACAAGCACAGCATCACCCATGTTCTAGTCTCATCACACTCACCCAAAAGTGTTAGTATCTTATTCTCTTGTGTAACAACAACAGTACTTGGGCAGGATCACACAGAATCTTTAGTGTAGTAGATGGGGCTGGGTGTGTGCTTGGCACTCTCAAGATCAGTCAGTTTGACCCAAAGTTCTACTCCAGATTATGTGATACCCCAAAAGCCAGCATCACCCAGCCTGCATGCTGCACCAGATCACCTGATTGCTTCAAGTGGGTGTAGGTAAATCATATAACTGGACTAAACCACATAGGGGTTTAGGGGAGGAGCTTGCAGATGCGGGTCTTGAGTTTGGCGTAGTCCCCATGTTGAGCGGCGGCCAGCATTTTAGCCCAGGTGGGAGGTGCCAGGTGGTGCTCCCAAAACCTGATGATCTGGGCTGCGTCCTCTCGTGTGCGAATCTGCTCGAAGGTGGTAATCAAAAGACTGTGGAAGACGCTCCGCACCACCATCTCAAGGTCGTCACTAAAGTGTGGCGTGTAGGTGCTGTCCTGTATCAGGCTTTCGAGCACACGACGTGGAGCGTGCTGCAACGCGCCCGAGAAGTGCACGCTCTTCCCCACTTCTGTCGCACAGCCCCAATCGTTAAGAAATACCTGTTGTTTGGCATCTCGTGTAAGCAGATCAGTGCTGGGTCATTACTGTTGTTTGGTGGTGGTGGGGGCGGGGCAGGAGGTGGGATATACCACGCCGGTCTCCTGGTCTCTGAAGAAGTTTGGAAGGCGCACATCACGGTGAACCAGGTTGTGCTGGCTGTGCACAGTCTCAAGAATGTCCACCAGCTGACAGAAGTCATCTGCCGTGGCCACTGCCCGCTGAGTCCGTGTGTGTGTGTGTGTGTGTGTGTGTGTGTGTGTGTGTGTGTGTGTGTGCCCACACGATCAGCCCCACTTTCAATGTTTTTGTTTGGAGGAGCCGGGCTGAGGAGCCACGAACCTTCCCTGGTAGCTGGTCAAAGTGCGCCACCCTGGAGACGAACGGAACCCCCACAGGCTGCTGCAACAGAAGCACGAGGTGCTGGTTGTCGTGGGCGATTAGCCGGGGTACGCGGGGCACCATGTGTCGGATCTTGTCCAGGTTGGCGGCTTCTTGTTCAAGGTGGTTCAGCTTGAGCGATGAAGTGAATCGCTTCACCACCACTTGAGCGCCTGGAGTTGCGACCCGGTCGGCATATGGCGGTCGATGTGAGTAGAACGAAGGGTAAATGTCGGGTGGCGCCCAATTGTACCTTGAAACATGCCGCTGTAGACGACAGAAGATCCTCCAACGCCGAGGAGCTGGCCCATGGCCACCGGCTCCTGGCCGATGGCGACAGCCGGGACCCCGTGCGCGCCTGTGTCCTGCAGGAGTCCCAGCAGCCACTGGTCGCCCCCATCGTGCAGATAAAGTACCGGTCCCTCCGTCCACAGCAACTGGGCTTCGATCTTCGCCAGGCGGAAGAACTGGATGAGGCAGCCGTCGGTGAGGAACCCGTTCACAGAGTGCCGGTAGGGCTGGAACTCAAGCAATAGCTCTTCGAGGAAGGAACCTAGATGGCCCTTTTCGGATGCGTCGAAGCTCTCTTTGTTCGTCTGACGCCGGGCCTTGACGTCGCCCACCAACGCGATGTGGAAGACGCTCCGCGGCTTGTTGGCCAGGTAGCCCACCACGCCGGGCTTGCAGTCACCGTACGCCGCCGACCGATGGGTGTCCTCGAGAACAACAGCCAGGTCCTCGGGAAAGTCCTTGAGCTTCTTCGACCAGTAGGGCTGCACCACCCGAACCTCGTCGGCGCCCGCCGCCGGCTGGTCGCCCTCGGGAAACAGGAACTTCGTCTTCGCCCGCCTGCTCCTGCCGGGTACCACCGGGCGATCTGTGGCGACAGAGAACCACGGCTTATCGACCCTGACCTTGGGCAGTCGGGCGTAACGCTTGGCAAAAGATGAAGGCATGCTCCCTTCGCGCCCATTTCCCGCGCCCGCAGGGTAGGTGAGTAAGGAAGGTCAAGGAAAGAAGAAAGAGAAAGCGTCACTTTCCGATCTGCCCCTGGTGGTGAAGTTCTCAAAGAGCTCTCGCAGATGTTGGACTTCCTCTTCCACCCTGCGCACGTCTTTGGAGATCTCCAAACAAGAAGCGATGAGCAATAGTCACCACATGACAGACCCTGCCCGAGCAGTAGGAAAAAAGCACCGCGTGCAGAAGATGGCCAACGTTGCGCGCTGGGTACCCCTTGCTGTGTTGCGCCAGGCGATGAGGTGAGCGAACATACCTGGTACTGTGGCAGCCCCATTAGCCTGCTGGACTGCATCTAGAATGCGGAACTGATCACCTTGGTGATCCCCATGGCCGCAAGGTGCTCCATCTTGATGCGGCGAACAACGGCCATCGAGAGGAAGCCGTCCGCAATTAACTTGGGGAGCAAGTCGCTAACCCGTTCCGCTGCTGCCCATTCCACCACCTCCGCGTCGGCTTCAACATCCATCCGTGCGGATGTAGTGTTAGTTGTAGTGAGAAAACAAAACATTGTTTTTATTTATTAGCGTACGATGATGGAGGAGGAATTGTGCAAGGAGGTGAAGCGGTGGGGACCCGTGCTCGAGGAGGTGGCGGTAGCCTCGAGGCAACTGGAACGCCTTCGATCTACCCTGCTGGTATAACTACTTCATGTCATCTTTACGCAGTACAAAGATTTTCATCACATGTGGCCATCTTCTTCTTCGTTCTGATTGCAATCAGAGTGCGGGCCGCAGTGAGACCGAGCTCACGCGAGGCTGGACCGAGGCGAGCCCCGACGCTGCAGCTGAAGTCGCAGCCCTCTACCAGGCCTTCCTGCCTACCCTCCAGCGTGCGATCGCCCCCCTGCCCGCCCCCCGCGCTTCTGCCCAGACAGCACCGATGGTGCCTGCTGCCGGTCAGACCGCGCCTGTCGCGGAGACCGTGGCCGACTCGCCTGAAGCGACAGCACCAGCACCAGCAGCGCCCAAGGGAGATGACACCAGCCCCAAGGCCAGCGCCAGCGCCAGCGCCGAGAATGCGATGGACATCGAACAGCAAGAGCAACACGCGAAGAAAGGGGAAGAGGACGCTGAACAAACCGAGTCTGAAGCTGCGGGAAAGCTCGATGACGGCGAGGGTGACGTGGATGCCTTGGCCCCACCGAGCAAGCGGCGGAGGGTGGACAAAGAAGAGACCGAGATCGATGAAGAGGAGGAGGAGAAGGAGGAACAGGAAAGGGAAAGGAAGAAGAAGATGAAGCAAGACGAAGAAAAGCGACTAGAGGAACAGCAGGCCAAGGCCAAGGCCAAGGCGAAGAAGAAGAGCGAAGACCTGCTCGAAAGAGAGAAGGCGAAGCTGCAGAAGGAGAAGGAGGAGCTAGAGCGAGCGATGCGCGAGCAGGTGGAAGAGGAAGAGGAAAAGGAAAGGGAAAAAGCGAGGGAGAGGGAGAAGCGAGAGAAGGAGCGACTCGAGTCGCAGGAACGCGACAGAGAGGAGAAGAGGGCCGAGAGGGAAAGAGAGAAGGAGCGCGAGAAGGAGAGGCTCGAGAAGGAGCGCGAGAAGAAGAGGCTCGAGCGGGAGCGGGAGCGCGAGCGAGACCGGGAGGAGAAGGAACGACAGCGGCTGGACCGCGAGAAGGAGCGGCTTCAGAAGGAGAAGGAGCGGCTCGAAAAGGAGCGCGAGCGCGAGCGACGGCGTGACGACGAGGCCGCCGCAAAGAAGGAACGCGAGCGCGAAAGGTTCGAGAAGGAACGAGAAAGAGAGAAAGAGAAGGAGAAGGAGAAAGAGAAGGAACGCGAAAGGCTCGAGAAGGAGCGCGAGAAAGAGGCCCAGCCCACCACCACCAAGCGCGGGCGCGGTGCGCGTGGTGGCGACGAGGGAGGCCGTACGCCGACACTCGATGATTCGGCGCCGGCGGCCGGCGGAGCCAATTTCATGGAGTCCGAGCTGCCCGTCAGCAAATCGTACGCCCTTCTCATCATCCCTCCTCCCCGAACCCATACGCGAGCTCTGGTCGATCAGCCGCTTAAGCGCACTCTGACCCATGGTGTGCGGCGCGGTGTGTTGCGGCAGGCCGGGTCCGTTGTGTGGCGCGATCCGGGCACCGCCGGAGTATATCATTCCCGTTGGCACGCCAGTAGCCGCCAAGACAGTCAAGGTAGATTGACCCTGCTAACGCACCATGTGGTGCGGTGCGGTGCGGTGCGGTTGGACTCATTTTCGGTGGTCTCCTGCAGGCAAGCAGAATGCGCCCCGCCGAGTGGCTTCTCGCAACCGTAGTGCGCTACGTCGCCGGTTCGCTCTCTTCTTAAGCAGGCAATCTATTGACGACACGGCGTGCGCACTCACTCAACCCACGCTCTGCGCACAGACAAGCAGCGATACGAGGTCGTCGACGCCGATCCCGAAGAAACCGAGAACAACCGAAAGTACACACATGCCCACATCATTCCCCATCCCCAAATAATCTTTATTTATTTCCTCGACCCGCAGGCACTACCTGTTGCCCCGGCCCTGCGTCATCCCGCTGCCCACCTCGCTCCCCGAGTCATGGTCAAAAGGTGCGCCCAGTGATAGGTTAGTGCCCGCGTAGACAACCAACACTAAATGGCCGTGTGCGTGTCTCGATCCGTGTGCCGGACGACTTAACAGGCACGCAGTTCAGCAAGGGCATGATGGTGCTCGCCATGTTCCCCAATACCACCGCCTTCTATCCGGCAACGGTGCAAGTCGGGCCACGACGAGTACGCCTCCCCTCCCTTCTTTAAGTTCAGTTCTGCCCCCTCTCACTGCACGACACAAACACGACAGCGCAAGGACAAGAACTACGTGCTGCTGTTTGACGATGACGAAGAGGATGGCCAAAAGTGCAAGCGCTACGTGTCCCCTCGCTTCGTCGTCCACTACGACAAATAGTGACCGCCCCCCCGGCGTACGACCGCACGACACACCCGCCCATTTTTCCACACAATACACCCCGACACTAACGCACCTGCATGAGTGTTCCCTACGTGAGCGTCCATTGCTGAGTGGAGTGGCCAAGCGTGCGTGGTTTATGTACAGAGTGATTTCAAAACAGTACGTCCTTCACCATTTTGAGGAACCTGCCGAACCTGCCCTTCCTCTTGTTCTTCTTCTTGGCTTCCTCCAGCTCGCGACGCGTCTGCTGGGCCTCCTGGTAGAGCCGCTGCACGTTCTGCGCCAGCTCGGCGTTGTGGCGCTGGCCCTCGGCCACCTGGCCCTGGAGCGCCTCGGTCTCGTGGCGGTACTGCGCGATGGTCTGCTCGAGCTCGCCGATGGCCTGCTTGAAGTGGGCCACCCGGTCGGCGTCGAGCTCGATCTCCTTGACCTTCTCGTGGCGATGGGGCACGGCCAGCTCGAGGCTCAGCAGCAGCTTGTTGCGCATCACCGCGGCCTTGGCGCTCTGGAAGTCGCCGCTCCTGGCCACGTCGGGGTCGTTGTTGAGGAAGACGTAGTTGAAGACCCTGGTCGACGGCCAGTTGATGAGGCGCATGGCCATGGCCACGATCTCGTCGTCGTAGGCCTGCGTGCGATCCTCGCGCAGCGGCATCATGTTGAAGACGAACACCACCGACGTCGACTGGAAGTTGTAGGCGCTGCTGAGGGCCTCGTAGGCGGCGAAGTCCGAGGCTTCCAGGCGGCCGCCGCGACCCGGGGCAAACACGTACATGATGACGTGGTCGCCCGGGTGGGCGAAGGCTTGGTTGATGTACTGTTTGTTGAGGGCCAGCCGCTGTGGGTCGTGCTCGATGAGCCCCGGCACGTTGTGCACGACGACCCTCGTGGTGGTGCCGTCGTCGCTCGATTCGAACTGGGCCGTGCGCGAGTCGGCGTCGACCGTGCACGCGCCGGCCTGGAAGGCATGCCTGAAGGCCTCCTGTTGGAGAATGACGTTGCATAGGAACGACTTGCCCACGCCCGGGTTGCCCACCACGACCAGCGAGATGTCGGAGGACATTGCGGCCACGACCTGGCCGACGACCAGCACCAGGAGGGTTGCGCCGAGCATGTTGCGCTTCGCCATTGTTTGTTGGCCAACAAGGGGTTGTGGGTGGGGTGGCTGGCCGCAGAGTGTGTGAATGATGAGAGTGGAGTGGGCGCCAGTTCTGGGTTTTTAAAGGTTGCTGCTTCTTTTTTTAATAAACAGTCGACTGGTTGTTGGCAACTTCGGATTGGTGGGCCCCGAAAACCTCGTAGTCCTGGTGCTCCGCTGCTTGAGGTTCCGTCGAAGATATTAATCCCCCCCCCATTTCGGGCGAATCCGACCGAGACCACAGCGGTATCCATCCTCCTCTTCTGCCTTCCAACACTCCACATCAGCCGCACCTTCTCCACCGCACACAATGCCACACGTCTCGCATCGGCTTCGCTTCGTTGGTGCGGTTTGTTGGACCGGCGCCTCACTGCTGGTCCTGCTGGTCCTGCTCACGGACAGCTTCCCACAAGCGGTTGGGGCGCAAGCAGCTGCGCAGGATCCTCGCTGCGTCGATCTGATCGTCGCCGGCGGCCCGGGCAAGGGCAAGTCCACGCTGGCCAACATCGCCGTCGGCCGCGTGGTGTTCTCGAGCGCTTTCCGGGCCACCCACGTCACCACCCACCACGCCAAGGCCACAGCCCAGGCGCTCTCTCAGCTGCAGCCCGACGGCTCGCTGGTCGTGGTGCACGACACGCCCGGACTCGACCAGGACTCCCACTACGAGCACCACCGCGCCCAGCTCCACCAGGCCTTTGGAGGCCCGGACTCGTGCGGCCGCCAGGTTCTCGTGTTCGTCCTGGGAGTGCCCGCCAGTGGCCGCCTCAACGCCAATGACGTGCACCAGCTGGGCGCCATCGTGCAGGCCTACGACCTCCGGCCCGAGAGCGTGCTCCTCGTGTTCAACATGCTGCCCCAGGCAGTCGTCGACCCGGAGGCCTACATGGCCCAAGTGGTCGCGGCGATGCCGCCGCAGCTGCGGCCCTTCGCGGCCAACCGCGTGTCGGTGCCCTACCTGGCGGGCCTGGCCACCAGCGATGCCCAGCAACTGGGTGCCTTTGTCGAGTCGACCGCCGGCCAGGCGCAAGACCTGCGGAGGAGCCTCGCCACAGCGCTGGCGCTGGCGAAGCCCGGTTCAGCACGGCTGGTCCGCCCGGAGGCCCTGCGGTCGGCGGCCGAGGCAGAGGAGCAGCTGCGTCAGGAGGTCGAGCAACGCAGACGAGAACAGCAGCGGGTCGAGGAGGAAAGGAGAGCCGCGGAGGCCCAGAGAGAGCAAGTGCGGCTGGCGCACGCCAGGAGGAACAAGCGCGGGCCGCCCTCGAGGCCGCTGCCGCAGAACGAGCGCGGGCCGCCGTCATGGCTGCTGTCGCAGAACAAGCCAGAAAGAGGTCGCGTCGTCGTCGTCGTTTTTGGCCGTTCTGACGGTAAAACGTGCTGCCCGCTCTTGGGCCAAAGTTGTTTCTGGTTCTTTTTTTAATTCGACCAAAACGGCGGAGGGAAAAATCGAGGTTCGGCAATTCTGATTTTCATTTTGCAAGTGCCCAAGGGAAAGTGGTGCGGTGAAGTGCAGTTGGCCTGGGGCGGCAAGGTGAGTCGGGTAGGAAGGACCCGGGTAGCTCAACTGGCAGAGTGCCGCATCTTCAATTAAGCGCGGAGGTTGGGAGTTCGACTCTCCTCCTGGCCCTTCTCTTTTGTTGCTTTCCCCCAGCCACTCCTCCTGCTCCGCAGGTGGGCGGGGTAGACGTCAGGTCAGTGGTGATGCTGCGGCTCATGCTGCTTGATGGTCACCCTGCACTGATGATCACAAAGTGGAGGTGTTAGATCATTAACTGATGTTGCCACCATGCACACAAATGAACTGACATATTCTCAACAACCAACCCTACCTGCAACTCAAGAGCAAGAAGAACCCACAAAAAATAGCACCACTGGAGCCAGTGCCATCATGTTGATGTCACAAGATTTGGGATGCTCCCTGAGATGAGACAAAGAAGCTACCAGGGGCTATTCTCATTAGCAATAAGGTTGAGAAGAGCTGTTCCAGCATATAAGTCATCAGCAGTCTGTGTGGTGAGACAGGTTAGTAATCACACACTTGCACCTTGTTTCATAGAGCAACAAATAATGTCCTACCAATTAGTGTTAGCCATCTTCTGGTTCAGCCTGTGCTGATCCCAGTGGCAAGTAGATGCATCAGAGAGATGTCACATTGTTGACCAGCTTGGAATTTGTGTCAGTCTTGTTCAGGTGTTGTTGCTGTTGAAAGGCTCTTCTGCTGAGTAGGTGGATTTCCTCTTCCCTTTGGCCTTCTCTTCACATTTCTCCTTTTCTTTAGATTTCTCCTTCTCCTCTGTCTCCTTTCAAAGCCTCTCCTGCAACTCTGTGATGACATCTTCAATCTCAATGTCTGGATTGCTGAGCAGAATAAGTTTCTCCTCATCACTTTCAATGGACTGATCCTAGCTGTCTTTGTCTGCTTCTTAGTGTACAGTCTTGTACGTTCTTATTGTTTTGTCAACATGAGCCCAAACAAAAATGAAACTTTCATTTTCATGGTATCATCAAGCAACATGTTGATTAGTAGTGGTTAGCTGGGTGGCTGTTGGGGGGGGTATCATTGGGACCATTTAAGGGGGTATTGTTGAGCAATATCAAGTGATACCACCACTACCATGAAGCTGGTATTGTTGCACAAGTTGAGGGTATGCTGCTTCCAAAAAGAAACTGCACTTGGTCAAGATCAGGTGCAATTTGAAAGGAGAGAAATGTTCAGATGGCTCTAATTGTCAGATAGTTTGAATTGGAGGTGCTGTTGATGTCAACAATGAAGCTAGAGAGAGGAGAAGAGGTGCAGGAGATGGGCAGTCATCAAGCTGCTTCCAAAAGATGGAGAAGCACTMATTGATGTGTYCATGAATGGGGAAGCCAAGAGTGTACATGTGCAATTAAAGCAACAGTTGCTGATTCCTAAACAAGTGTTGACTCCTCTGCTGAGGTTGTTTATTGCTGGCCAAGAACATAAAAATAGTGGATGGAAGAACCAGAAAATGTGGATACTCCTTGTGCACAGGCATGGGTGAGGATTGCTGGACAAAATAAAACACACCACAATACAACAGGGATCATTGTGTTATTGCCAGAGAAAAAAAAATCTCACTCTGTTGTTGTGGTATTGCTGGAAAAAAAAACACACACCTGATGATACTGCAATGATCGTCGTGGTATCACCACACAAGAAAAAAATTAATTAATTAATTAATTAATTAATTTCTGATTTTTTAATATTATTCTGGTCTTTTAATCTGCAGTGATTGTTGCAGTATTATTGCACAAGAAAAAAACCTTCTGGTGCATGCATCACTTTACAAGAAAGATACTGCAGCAATCCATTGAGATGCACAGATCCCTGCAGTTAGGTCTTCCTCAGTTAGAGACTTGGTTCAAGCAATGGACATGCAAGAAACAACAAACACTTATGACCATGGTATCATCAAACTGCATTTTTTTGCTGAGTTCAGTACCCCTCCCAAAATGAAAGTTTCATTTTTGTTTGGGCTTATGTTTGTCTACTTATTGGTACCCTAGGGTGGAAACACTAATAGATTTTTGAAAAATGTACACCTGATGTTAGCAATGGATGATTACACCAACCCAAGTGTAGTGCACCACATGGCCAAGTCATTTGTGGCTTTCAACAGTTGGCTGTGTTTGTATTCTAGAATACAAATCAATCTGCAAAGATTTACAAATTGGAACATTCTAATTCACCCATTCCCTGAGGAGAAACCCCCAGCTTTGACCACTGGAAGGGGGTAGGAGTGTAGGGAAGTGGACCAACTGGGCCTCAGGTAGATGGGCCTCAGGGAGGTACCCAAGAGATCAGCAGCAGCTTTCAAACTCTACCACTTCTCTCAGTGTCATGACTGATCAACAGCTGGGGCAGTGGCTCTACAACAACCTACCTGCTTATCCACTTCAGGACAGTAGACCAGGTCCACTTCAACCCTCTCCAGCCAGAGGACTACTTCCTCTCCTTCTCAGTGCAACAACTCTGACCAGAGGCCACTGAACAGCCAGAAGTCACAGGAAGCCCAACCTGCCTGTGGCCCTTCCCCTCCAAATGCAGCATCTCCCTCCCCAAAGGTGGACATGTTTGCTCTGATAAGTGTGCCCACAACCTTGCGTTCCTGACCCTTGATCTGACTGCATTACGCCAGACATTTCTTAACATCTTGCCCTACAAGATGTTTTGATTGGTTGCCTCATTAGCCAATGCTGAGTGTACAGTGCACTGGCACTAGCCTGACAGGAGCTAGGGCCATGTTTGGTGCACAGTCATTGCGCACACAGCAACCAGAGCAAAACCTGTTTGGCGCGAAGCACCACAGGCGGCGGAGGGAAAAATCGAGGTTCGGCAATTCTGATTTTCATTTTGCACGTGATTGTGGTGCGGTGAAGTGCTGTTCGCGTGGAGCGGCGAGGTGAATTGGGTAGGAAGGACCTGGGTAGCTCAACTGGCAGAGTGCCGCATCTTCAATTAAGCGCGGAGGTTGGGAGTTCGACTCTCCTCCTGGCCCTTCTCTTTTGTTAGCTTTCCCCCAGCCACTCCTGCCGCTATCAATTATACCACACAACATGTTCACTCCCAGAGCAGGTGGGCGGGGTAGACGTCGGGCCGGTGGAGGTGCTGCGGCTCCTGCTGCTCGATGGTCGCCCGCACCGATGATCGCGACGTGGAGGCGTCCAGGAGGTGGATGTAGTGCGAGATGCGCGAGTGGAGGTAGTCGCGCATGAGGTCGTCCTTCTGCATGGTGCCCATGTAGGGCGGCAGCGTCGCCGCTCGGCCCACCACCCCGTCCACCACCATGATCTGCCACTTGACCTATTTTCCACATGTGAGTTGCGTGTGCGGGTGGGCGTGTGCGTGTGCGTGTGTGCGTGTGTGCGTGTGTGCGTGTGTGCGGTGGTGCGTGTGCGTGTGCGTGTGCGTGTGCGTGTGCGTGTGCGTGTGCGTGTGCGGTGTGGAATACGTACGAGGCCTCGACGGGAGTAGAGGTTCTGAACGCAGCAGGAGACCTGGATGGCGTTGCCGCCCTTCTGGAGTATGTAGCACAGGCAGCGGAACACGGGGCCCACGGTGAAGGACTTCTCGGGGATCCCGATCAGGAGGTGGGCCACCAGCAGCGACATGTTCTCCAGATCCGGCAATATGGAAAACGCCAACTTGCCCACTTCCTCTTCCTATAAACAATAATTATATATTAGTTATTATTGTTATTATTGATTTATTATGTAGTTTTATTTACTAGAGCACTATTTGATTGTTTGAAGACGCCAGGGCGGCGGGTAGAGTAGAGTACCGTGGGGAACAGGCTGAGGGAGGCGTAGCCGGGCGAGGTGTAGAGGACTCTCGGCAGCCCCAGGCCCTGGAAGTCCTTAGGTTCCGGGATCTGCATCGCGATGAATGCTTGACTGTCATACACGACACACAACGCTCCCATGATGAGACGACAGGTCACAAGTACCGACGGAAGTGCAAGTGACGTACTGAAGTGTGCTGACGACGAGCGGGACTGCAGTGAAGTCGTAGTCGGAGAGGAAGGGCATGACGTGTTCGAGTGCCAGCGGCGCCGGGTTCTTGGGGATGGTCCGCGAGCCACCGCGGAACGCGGGCCAGTCGTCGCCGGTGGCGGTCGGCCACGGCCACGGTCCCCCCGAGAATGGGCTGCAACCCGTCCGATAGGTCGATGTCATCGTCGGCTGGCGTGCGGCGGGGCGGATCTGGTGGTCGGTCGGGCTAGTGCTGCTGCGGTGGCGACTGCCGTAGGGGTCGTCGTCGGGAGGGCTATCGCGTTCGTCGGCCCGCTCCTTCCGCTTCCGAATGGTGCGGCGATGAAGCTCCTCCCACTGCGCTCGCATGAATTCCTCCTGCTCTCTCTGCCAGCGGTCCTGCATTCCTAATCTCAGTTATGTGGTTGCGCGCGTGCGTGCGTGCGTGCGT
The DNA here is from genome assembly GCA_000826385.1 of Acanthamoeba rhysodes. NCBI lineage: Eukaryota > Discosea > Longamoebia > Acanthamoebidae > Acanthamoeba > Acanthamoeba rhysodes. Next base: position 4,291 of record CDFC01059508.1, on the reverse strand, counting down.
GCGTGCGTGCGTGCGTGCGTGCGTGCGTGCGTGCGGTGTACCGGTGGCGGAGGGGGTGATGGCACGGGCTGATAGGTGGGCGGGGCGTAGGGTTCGACTGTCAGCCCGTCCTCGGGGACGCCAGCCTGGGCGATCGACGTTCGGAGGAGCACTGGCAGCGGTGGAAGAGCCGCAGACGACGGAATTCGAGGCTGTGACCTCGCGTAGTGGTCGAAGTCCTCGTGCGTTCCATCCGCCACCAGTGCCGACATCAACGACCACGAAGATGATGACGATGACGATGCTGAAGATGACGAACATGAAGATGACGAGGACAGCGACGACGACGTTGGCGAGGATGAAAAAGATGGCGGAGACGACGCGTCTGGAGAAGACGATGCTGAAGAATAGTCCAGCGGCCCTCGGACCGTCGCTGGCTGTGGCTGGGAATGTGAGTGTGGCTTTGGTCGCTGCGATGGCAGTTGTGGCTGTGGCTGCGGCTGTGGAAGGGTCTGAGGCGGTGGCTGCGGCTGTGGTGCTGCCGGTTTGGGCGGCTCAGAACGTCGGGAGGACTGGCGGGGTCGCTGTGAGCGCGGCGGGGCCAGGCTGAACGTGTTCAAGAATGGTGACATGTCCTGCACCTCATCTGCAACGCGAAGTGAGAGTGTGTCGCGTGCGCTGCGCCGTGTGCCACGTGCGGCGCGATGATGCGATGTGATCAAACAACAGAAGGCAAACCTGGGGTGCTGGCTTGTGAGTGGAAGAGCTGCTTGGTGGGCGGGCGGCCTCGCTTCTTGGGCGGTGTGACCCGGCATTGGCTCGCAACGTCGCCGCCCATCGCGACGCACCTCCCGCAGGGCAATCGCCTGGCGAGCCCCGACAAACATGCAAATACATATTTAAATAAACATTTTGATTCTTTTTTTCCATATCATTCTGCTTCTTCTATTTTATGTCTTGTCTTCATACCTTTGGATTTCATTCAAATCTGATTTAATCTAAATAGATAAATAAAAAGTTACTCCCTGCCAAAAGATGGGGGGGTGGGTACCTGTCGCACGCGGCGTGGGCTTTGCGGCAGGGGGCGCAAGCGGGTCCCACCACCCAAAGCTGCCCCTGCTGCTGCTGCTCCTGCTGCTCCACAGTCGACGGCAGTTGGTCCGTCCTCTTTTTACCCCCGCCGCCCCTCCTGTCGTCCGCGATGCTCGACGGGCCTTCCATCTCGACCAGCGAGTTGCCTGCAACTCTCTCTTCACTCCGCTCCAAGAGGTGATGATAAGTCGATGGGGNGGGGGGGGTGTTTCGCGACCACCGCGCAAGTGACCAGAACCATTCCTGGTTGACCGGTCAACCAGACCAACCTATCAGCGCTCGCCTACATAGGTCACGTTTTCGGCCCGTGGATGTGTGCGGGCCTCAGCGGTCCCGAGCAGGCGGTGGGCATAGACGTCCGTCGAGTGGGCCCCACGAGGGTGACGGTGGTCGCTGGTGGCTCGCACGGAGGCGGCGGGGCCCAGGAGTAGGTTGATGTAGTGGGTCACCCGCGACTGGAGGTAGTCGCCCATGAGGTCGTCCGTCTGCATGGTGCTCATGTAGGGCGGCAGCGTCGCCGCTCGACCCACCACCCCGTCCACCACCATGATCTGCCACTTCACCTGTATCCCGCATTGGTCATCGTTATCATGTGTCGTGTCGTGTCTTTCGGCATGCCAATGTCGTGTGTCGTGTCGCGTCGTGTCGCGTGGCGTGGCGCGTGGCGCGTGGCGTGTGGCGTGTCGTGGACGTACGAGGCCTCGGCGGGAGTAGAAATTTTGCACGGAGCAGGAGACCTGGACGGAGCCTCCGCCCTTTTGTGACACGTGGCACAGGCAGCGAAAGATGGGCCCCACGTTGCTGGCGTCGGGCGGCTCGATCAGGAGGTGGGCCACCAGCAGCGACATGTTCTCCAGATCGGGCCGAATGGAATGCGCTGTTTTCCCCACCTCCTCTTCCTATGCTGCATCAGACAATTCACATGACACACACGACACACGACACACACGACATATGCAAACCTGAGAGAATTGGCTGAGCGTTGAGTAGCTTGATGACGTGTGGACCACGTTGGGCAGCCGCAGGTCTTGCACCCTTCTCGGCTCCCAAATCCGGAAGGCGATGAACGGTTGACTGTCCCACGCGCACGAGACACGAGACGCATTCTGAGTACTGGAGCCCGAACAGCCAGGAGGAGTCACGTACTGCAGGGTGGTGACGACCAGCGGTGTGGTGGTGAAGTCGTAGTCGGCGAGGAAGGGCAGGACGTGCTCCAGCGCCAGCGGCGCGGGATTCCTGGGAATGTCCCTGCTGGTGCCACCACCTCCAGCCCCGCTCAGCCTGTCCCACCAGTCGCCGTTGGTGGGCCGCCGCTCGAACACCTTGTCGATGATGGGCCGGCCAGCCAGCAGGCAGCTGCCTACGCCCGTCACCGAAGTCTGCGTTGTGGCCGCGGCGTCATCGCTATGCTCCCCCGCCACGGCGTGCTCGTCGCGCTTGCGCTTCCGGAGGCTGCGCTGTAGTGATTCCCACTGCAGCCGCATGAACTCCTCTTGGCCTCTTGCCCGCCAAGTGGTTGGTTGGGTGTAGTGTTCGCTCAGGCGTGTGCGGTGTTCCATGATGGGAAGAGGGAGTCTCGGTGTCGCGTAGGGCCGGGCGATCGACGTGTGGACGAGCACCGGCGTCGAGGGCGTGGCAGTTGCCAGGCCGTTGGGCGCCGTCGACACTGACACAATCGGGGTCGCCGTCGGAAGCATAGGTGTGGGAGCGGGTGGGGTTGGCGAGCATGACGCTTCTCCCACCGATGATGACGATGATGATGGTCGTGATGGTATTGATGGTCGTGATGAGGATGCTTGTTGAGAGGCGTTAGTGTTGAGACGGCGCGACGGGATGAGGCTGAAGCTGCTCATGAACGCTGTCATGGCCTGCGCCCCGCCTAATAAACCCGAGGAGCAAACCGATTAGAGACCCAAGTAAGGAGGGAAGTGGTCCAGCCCGGCCCACGCACCATCAGAGGCGGTGGGGTCAGAGAGGGGGCGTCCCCTCTTGCGCGGGGGCACCGCCTGACAGCCTGCAGTGCTCAGGCCCAGTGCTGCGCACCTCCCACACGGCGATCGCCTGGCCAGGCACGCCAGGGACAAGTTAGGGTCAAGCAAGGTCTCTCGACCATGAAATGAATGTGCACACCTGTCGCAAGCGGCGTGCGCTTTGCGGCACCGGGAGCAAGCTGGTCCGACCAACAACATAGCCGTGCGGGCTGATGAGTCTCTTCCTTGCCGCAAGCTTGGCCAAGCTGGAGGCTCTTGTCTTGTCTTGTGGGCTTCTGCCAAACTGTTGCGTGTTGCGGCCCGTGTCTTTCCGCACGGAACATCAGTATTTCATCATTTACCCTTTTTAAATTGTAATCCTATTGCACCTCGGCCATGTCTTGTACGTACTGCACGTGTGTGGATGGTGAGGTGGGTGTAGTCTATTCATTTTAGGCCTTTTGATTGCAATTTGCCTGATTTCTGCGCCATAATCAAATCGAATCAAATCGAATCAAATCGAATCTAATCGATTTTGGGGGGGGGGGCAGTCCATCCGCTGTGGTTCCAGTTGGGCTGCCTCTCGGGGGCGGTGGGCGTTCTGCTGGGCGCGTTTGGCGCGCACGCTCTGAAGACAAAGCGAAGCGAGGCCCTTATCAAGACGTGGGAGACGGCCGTCCACTACCAGTTCATCCACGCCATCGCCCTGCTCGCCGTCGCCTTCGCCCCGCGCGAGTCGCGCATCGCCGGGTGGTCCTTCGTCGCTGGTACTCCCCACCACCAAACCCTTCTGCTCTCCCCTGCGTGTGCGTGTGCGTGTGCACACTGAATTGGCCTCGCGTGTGATCGGGATGCTGGTGGGATGCCCTTGCGTGTACAGGCACGGTGCTGTTCAGCGGCTCGCTCTACGGGCTGGTGCTGACCGAGCAACGCAAGCTTGGCGCCATCACGCCCATCGGCGGCCTCCTCTACGTTGCCGGGTGGCTCGCCCTCTTCTGGCAGGGCACTGTCTAACAGCCTCACACACCGGACATGCATCTGCGTGCGTGTGTGCGTGTGTCGCGTCGGCAGAGCACGAACACGAGCGACGCAGATGCTTTCAGAACTCTGTCTTGTTGGGGGCTGGGTTGCTTGGTGTGGTGCGCCCATTGATTCATTCGAGGCCAGGTGTGTGTAACATGCTGTGGCGCTTAGAGGTGGTTGATGACGGCCTTGGTGAACTCCTTGGTCGTGGCAAAGCCGCCCACATC
>CDFC01059497.1:3858-18057 GCA_000826385.1 Acanthamoeba rhysodes | reverse complement strand
TCTCGCAGGGTACCTCCGCCGACAGAGAGATTCAGAGGACGCTCATGGAGGTACCGCTACACTGCAACGACCACCACCATCTCACTGGCCCAGTCCCCGCAACACTCGCATGATGGTCTGACTTCGCGTTCTCTATCTCTCTCAACCCGCGCAGCTTCTCAACCAGATGGACGGTTTCGACGAGCTGGGAATGGTGAAGATCATCATGGCCACCAACCGGCCAGACGTGCTCGACCCCGCCCTGCTTCGTCCCGGTCGGCTCGACCGCAAGATCGAGATCCCGTTGCCCAACGAGTCGGCGCGTCTGGACATCATCAAGATCCACTCCGAGTCGATCACCAAGCACGGCGACATCGACTTCGAGTCGGTGGTCAAGCTCTCGGACGGCTTCAACGGCGCCGATCTGAGGAACGTCGTCACGGAGGCCGGCATGTTCGCCATCAGGGCCGAGAGGGACTACGTCATCAGCGAAGACTTCATGAAGGCCGCGCGCAAGCTCGCCGAGAACAAGAAGCTCGAGAGCAAGCTCGAGTACAAGAAGCTCTAAGAGAGGGGAAGAGAGGAAGGTCAACCCAACAAACCTCACAACGCGACCGCCCCAAGCACAACCGTTTGCCTCTTCTACTCTTTCTGCTTCGTCTGGTCGGTAAAGTAAATACTTGTTCATCCTCTTTTACTCGAAAACGAAAGCGAAAACAACGAAAGCGAAAACGAAAGAGAAAAAAGAAAAAGAAAAAGAAGGCTTAATGGCTCAGACTGAGCACAGCTTGCAACCCCCAAACCCACGCCTTCGTCTTCATCTTCATCTTCACAATCTCTTGTATAATCCAAGAAGGCTAGATGGAGTTATTTCCGCTGATACGGGCGGGCAAGGGCGCCGAGGTGCGAGCCTTGCTGGAAGATGACCCCAAGGGCGACCACAAGCGCGACGTCAACGTCCGCAACGAAAAGGGGCAGGTGCGCCGCTCATCTCATCTTCTTCAACCCTTGCCGCATCCATCCAATGACCATTGTATTGCGACAATCTTTCGGGCGTGGCCCAGACTCCACTCTACTGGGCCTGTGAGCTCAAGTCCGATACTGGCGTCGAGCTGGCCGCTCTGTTGGTACGCGCTCGCGCCCTTGTGCTTGGCTGACGTGTCAGCTCCAAGCGCTGTCCTTCATTGGTCCATGTTGCTGTGTTATGCTGGTGCGCGACTTCACTCACTGTTGGCTGCGCGTGCTCTGCGATCAGATCAAGCACGGCGCGGACGTCAACTTGCCCGAAGACCACGGCTTCACGCCTCTGGTGTGCACCACCGCCTTGTGCTGGCCGTGTGCTCTGCTCCTCGCAGGCAGTGAGAGTGACTGACTGGCTCACCTCGGATCAAATTGGTTGGCGGGCGCACAGCATCTGGCGGCGTACATCGGCAACGTCAGCGTGGTCCGACTGCTACTCGAGGTATAGCGGCTGCTAACCACTCGCGTGTGCACATCTCTGGCCTTATTCACCTTCTTCTTCTTCTTCTTCTTCTTCTTCTTCTTCTTCTTCTTCTTCTTCTTCTTCTTCTTCTTCTTCATACTGCGCTGCAGTCGGGGGCACTGGTCAACAAAGGCAACAAATCGCAGAGCACCGCACTTCACCTCGCCTCGCGAAACGGGTGCACTCTTGATTCTACGCATGTGTGTCGTGTGCACTGCTCGACCTTTGACTGACAATTGTTGTGTCCAGGCACGAAGCTGCGGTGGCGTTGCTCATTCAGCACGGCGCGGACGTGCGCGCCAAAGACGACAAACTCAAGGCACGGCCCATCCTCACCCAACATTGGTGGGTGCCCACGCATTGGCAATGCGTGTGCCATGAGCTGCTCGCAAGAATCACCTAACCCGTCATCACCACAGATTCCTTTGGCCTACGCCAAGGACCCACAGATTTCCAAGCTCCTCCAAGGTGACGCCTTGGCGACTGCGCATTCATTGCTTCGTTTCAAAACGATCATCGCTCACTGCGTTGGTGTCTTGTTGTCACACGAAAAGACGCGATGCTGGTGGAGGGCAGGCAATCGCGGGCGCGTTCGGTGGCTTCGACGATTTCGCGGGAAGAGCTTGCGACGAGCAGCCAAAGCGACGACGAAGCGCGAAGTACGCCCCCCCCCTCTCCGCCGTCTTCGCTCTTTTCCTTGGCCTGACAAAAACACGAAAAGAGAAATCGCGAAAGCGAGAGCTGAAGAAGAAGGAAGCACTCCTGCGGCGGCCCAGCAAGCGTGAGCTCAAGATGAAAGACCGCGACGAGGAGGAAACCAAGGAGTACGAGGAGGAGCTGGAGAAGCTCAAGTCGCTCGTCGGCGTCCTCAAAGACCGACTGACGCGCGAGGAGCGCATCACGGAGAGCCTCCAGCGCGAGCGGGACGAAGCTCGGCGGCACGGCCTGTGCGAGCGGTGCCGCCAGGCGCGGCGCGACACCGTGCTCGTGCCCTGCATGCACCTGGCCTTCTGCTGGGACTGCTGCGGGCGGATGGCCATGAAGTGCCACAAGTGCGGCGTGGGCGTTGAGGGCATGATGCGTGTCAATGTAGATTGATGGGTTCTCATGATGGTGATTCCAATGGGCTGCAGTTGACGTCGGTCCGCTGTGGTGGTGATGCCCATACAACATCAAGCCGAAGCGACCTCGGGGTAGTTGAGCAGGTACCACTTGGCCGGCTGCACGTTGGGGCTCAGCTCGCAGGATTGTGTCCCACGTGGATGACGGTCTTGCCCGTGTGCGGCTTGAACACGCGCTTGACGGCTGACAGGGCGTCGTAGCCGTCGATGTCGTTGGGCTCCAGCGCCAACTGCTCGTTCCACTCGTTCCACGACGTGAGGAAGACAAAGTGCTCGGGCCCCGTGACGCTGGCCCCGTCGTTGGCCGCCAGGTCGTACACGCGCTGCAGGTGCCGCTCGAATCCGCCGATCGTGGCGTTTCGGTAGATCCTAGGGTAGCTGTCGTAGTTGCCGTTGGTCCAGTTGCGCCGAGGGGCGTTGCTCCAGCGGAGGAAGGTGCCGCGGTAGAACTGCTGCATCCCGGCCACCCGCGGGAAGGCGCGCTCTTCGGCGGCCGCCCATAACTCTGGACAATTTTAAGGCACTGTTTAAACTTCAACTTTGGCAGCCTCCTTTTTTCTGGGCTCCTTCTTTCCAGTGTGCCAGCCATTGGATGGTGAAAAGAGACCGTCTGGTTGGCCCCACACATTTTCCACAACATTGTGCCAAAATGGGCAGTTCAGCTTCAGATATTGTTACGAGTAAAATTTATCAGGAAGGTGAACTGGCTGAAACATGATTGTGAGGGCACAAATTTTGTACAGAGAGAGGTGCAGGAGGAGAGTGATGAGAGGGATTATGGATTATGGGGGCTCAGTGCAAACAAGCAGGTGAATGGGGACAGTCCTGATCTCAGGGTCCACCAAATCATATTGCTTGATGATACCATATAAATGACAGTTTCCCTCCTTTGACAGCAACAAGCTTCCTGCTTCTGACCCTTTCATCAGCAGCTTCAATGTCCTCATCTTTGCCCACCATTGCATACCTCTGACCTTCATTTGGCGCCCTCACCCTATCACTGCCATTCCAGAGCCTGACTGCTACCTTCCCACATCCCCATCTCAGATGAAATCTGAAATGGTTTCTCCTGCCTTCCTCACAACTCATTCACCCAATTCCTCTTCCTCAACACGTCCTCCTAACATGAGCCAGAACTAAAATGAAACTTTCTTTTTTAGAGGGGGTACTAAACTAAGCAAAAAAGTTCATTTGGTATCACCAAGGAGCTCCCAATGGTACCAATATTGATGGGAATGGTGTGGTTCCAGTGCTGCAGGCATGGTATGATTGTAAAGCAGAATGGAGAGGAAGAGTATTTATGGGGACCTGTACCTGTGCACTCTGCTTATGCAGCAGGCAGGCCTGGAGGGTCCTCAGCTGCTGGGCAATGGTGTGCAGTCATGTGTAGCCAGAAGTTCTTGGGGAGTGGGCTTCTTGTGGGAAACTGACAGTGATCAAGGGGCTGGTTGCAGGTATCCAAGCATCATGGAGCACTGGAGTATCAGTTTGTGAAGGCTGTCAGCAGAGAGCAGACATTGAAGTTATAGAGCTGCTTCAAAAGATGGAGAAGCTCTTGTCCCTGTGTCCTCATCTGAAGCAGTACTCTTGTCTCTGCAAGCTCACCAGAACACAACAGCAACAGCAGGGGCTGCCATCTGTGCAAGCCATGATCAAGTCTATTAAAGGTCCACAACTGCTGAGTGTGGATGCTGGTGGACACCCTCACAAAGGCCCTCAGTTCAGTCCTTGTCCAACACCACTGTGATGGACTCAACCTTTCTCAACCTCCTTGTGGGCAAGGGGATGTTGGAGTTTGAATCCTCCTATGTCCATATCTCTGTTGGATGCCCCCAACAGACCTCCCAGACCTATCACCTCTGTCACACCAATAAAAGCACAGGTGGACATTTCTCTCTCTCTTCTTTACTCTTCATGATGGGCTGCTCTGACCTTGGAAAAAGTGCACTCATTATTCCTTGACTGCACCTACATCTATGAAAGCCTCTCTCTCTTCACTGCTTGTTGGAGGGTGAGTAATATATTCATCCCCTTCAATTTTCCACATTTTTTAACACTTGGCGCTTTTGTTGGTTTTTGACACATACTTCCTTATTAGTGGTAGTCACTGGACAGTTCAAGAAGAAGGATGAGAATCGCACTTGCCCTGCTGGTGGTATTAACCATCGCCACCTCCCTGGCTGCCTTCCACATCCTAAGGCAGATGAGGAGGACTATGACACTGCAATTCTGAACTGGAGTTTCTTACTGCCAGAGCTGTCTCCATCTCCATCTTCAACTCCATCTTCATCTTCATCTTCTACTCCATCATCTTCTTCATCTTTGACTCCATCTTCTTCTTCATCTTCGACTCCATCTTTGTCTCCCTCTCCACATGCCTCACTCACCCACTCTCCACAATCTCCATCTTTTTCATCATCTTCTTTTCCCACTCCCTCTCCATCCCCACCCACCTCTTGTTTGCCCTCTCTGGCCTCGCCAGTGGCCAAGAAGAAGCTGACACCACAAAGACAATCTTCAAGCTTAAGCTCAAGGCCATCAGGGCAACAGACCACCACAAGGCTTCCAAGGATGCAGTTAGCAAGAAGGCATAAACTACTTCAAGACCTACATGCCATAACAATGCAATGAGAGCCTATATGATTCCTGGTCACACTTGCTGTAAAGCTCAACCTCAAGATGCATCAGATGGACATCAACTCAGCCTTCATCCAGGTGGATCTTGAAGATGAAATCTACACACAACAGCCCAAGGGAACACCCATCATCCTACCAAGGTCTGGCGCCTGTTGAAGAGCCTATGTGGCTTGAAACAGGCACCCATGGTTTGGAATCAAACCCTCAACTGACACCTCCAAAAGAACAGCTTCAAGCCTACATAAGCCAACCCCTGTGTCTACATCTACTGGCAAGCCAACAAGATCGCCAGAATTGCGCTCTACATCAATAACCTGGTCATCCTCACACGCTCCACCACACGCGCCGCACCGCACCGCACACGACGCACCGCCGCACGCCAGTGTCGAACACAGACCACGAGTCACGAACCAAACCACGACTTCGTGTCCGGAGGCAACCACAACGGTAGGGACCCCAAAAAAGAGAGAAAAGACCGACCAAAAAAAGCCCTGATTCACTGCCGGCAGTATTACGTGGCGTAATAACTGGCGCGCCTGCCTCCACCAGTGAAAAACAACAAATTTAATTTACTCCAGTTTCGAGAAATTGCAGAGCGAGACGTGTGTTGGAACGATACAGGAAACCGCGGTTCGCGTGGCCTTTTACTGCTTGTCGCCCAGTCCCAGGCGAGCCATGTGGCCACACTCGCGGGTCAGGCGACGCACGAACTCGTCTTGTTCGGTGTAGCGGGCGAGGAAGTCGGCCATGTGCTGGAACACCTTGCCGTTGTTCTGCTTGTTGGCGTAGACGAAGTCTTTCCACGCAGCGTGGCTGGGCAAACTGTCCGTTTCGAGCGCGAGCGCCAGGATGAGGTAGCTCAGCACCTGCGTCTGGTCTACGCCGGGCAGGAAGGCCGCCACCTGTAGCGTAGAGACCAGCTCGCTCGTCCCGCTGAACTTGAGGATGTTGAGGAGCTTGGCTTCCTCCACACGGTCTTGAAGAATCATGCACTCGTCGCGCAGGTCCATCAGCACGTTGGCCTTGGTGCCCACGCGCTTCACTTGGGCGTCGCGAAGAGTGCGCCCCATGGCTTGCACGTTGCTGTCTAGAATCTTTTCCAGCTGCTCCGTGGTCACGCCGCGGCTCGAAGATTCCTGACTGGAAGCGAAGAAGAACATGGTGGGTATGTGTGGTGAAGGAGTGGAATGAAGAACAAAAGGACGAAGCTGAAAGACGGCGGTACTCCAAACCTAAGGTAGGTAGGTTACCATACTTTTCCAAGGGGCAACCAATCGTGAGGTACCTTGGGTTGCAACCAATCCTCTAGTCCCGTTAGTTGTAACCAGTAGTTTTCTCCCGCTTGCGCCATGACACCGGTTACTGGCTAATTACGTCTGCGGCCTGCATGGGCGAGTCAGTTCTTCGTGCCTACCATCATCATGAAGTGGACCTGGAGCCACACCTTCACTGCACTCTCCATCCTCATCTTCCTCTTCCACACAATCACCGTGTTGGCGTTCTGGATCTACTACGTCGTGTGCATCGCCCGCGGAGAGGACGACACGGACGAGTGCATCATCGCCTACGTCTACTTCGGCCTGGACTTCTTCGAGGTGGCCGTGTGTGCGCTGGCGGCCTTCCTGACAGGGTGGAATGTGTGCGCGCGTAAGCCTCGTGCGCTGGTCTACTACCGCACGTTCTTCTTCGTTCTCTGCTTCGGCTTGCTGGCGACCGACGTCATACGGCTCACCCTGGACGTCTTCAGCTTGAAGGAGAAAGACTGGACCCACGGCATCCCCGTAATCGTGTTCGACTGCCTCCTGGTCCTTTCAGCGCTGATTATCGCCTTCACCTACCTGAGCCACGAGCAGTACGTGGTCAACCAGGAGCCAACTTCAGACGTGGAGATACCTGTTATGCGCCAAAAGGAGGATAACTAAGTGCTAATAAATGTTTCACTTGCAGGGTGACTAGTACATGTAAAAATATCTCCGAACCTGAACCGCCCGTTTTGGCGCAATGTTTCGGAAAACGTTTGGGAGGGCCAACCGGACAGTTCCTTTTCACTGCCCAGAAAAAAGGAGGCTGCCAAATTTGAAGTTTCGGTGCGATTTCAAGGTGCCTAGAAATTGTCCAGGACGAATATTTGCCCAATGGACCCCACAAAACCCAACTGATGTGGGGGGCACTATGGGGGGTTCACAAGGGGGCCCCCCACAGAAATCCCCAGGGAAACCCCCACCAAAACCCCCAAGGCCCACCATAGAGGACAACCTGCAACCCAACTCCCCAGCTGTCTCCAGTAAGGAGCCTCCCACCCTGCCTCCCACCCTGCCTCCCACCCTGCCTCCCAGTGAGCCCCCCAGTGAACCCCCCATAGTGCCCCCCACATTTTGCCCATCCAAAATTTTGAACCCTCCCAAACACATTTTGGACAGTTCACCTTCCCACATAATTTTACATAGCTCCATTTCACTACGCACACTTGTTGCTCTGAGCCCTTGGCACTAGCCTCATGCAACTACCAAAAACAAATTAAATACAATACAAGAAATTTCCCAGCATTAGACTTCAGCTAATGTCTGAAGAAGACATGCAAGAGCTACTCAACACTGTGCAGAGGGTCCAGCAGCTAATCCAGGCTATTGCGCCTGTTCAGGACAACAATATCATGTAAAGCTCACAAATAAAGCTTGTGTTCTCTCCATATTTATTTACTTTTTGATTTTTATAGTGCAATATATATAATGCAATGGCAGAGCTAATTCTCAAAAATAATGTCAAATATGATAAAACATTCATTGATAATTTACAACAATATAAAAGAAACGGTCTCAACACTAGCTCAAACAACAACTTTACACATGTTGCTGATGCTCTAAAAGTGCAAGGAGAAACAATAACATTTACACAACATACATGGTCATACCAGAGGACAAAATAAATGATAAATTGAATGAACTAATGAAAGACCCCACTACTGCTGTTAGAGGAAGGGATAGGCTATATGCAAGAATCAAAGACCTAAGGTTGCTGGGTATATCTAGACCACAAATTATGAAGTTTCTTGAGCGTGACAATGTGCATCAAACTCATCAAAGAGTAAAGCACCAGCGAGTTCATAAACCTATCATTACATCAAATACACTAGACAGAATACAAATTGACTTGATTGAATTGCAGGAATATGCAGGGTTCAACAATAGACACAATTATGTACTTACCATCATTGATTGTTTCTCTAAATTTGCATGGGCTGTGGCAATAACACAAAAAACAGCAAAAAATCATCATCAAAGCTATCAAGCCAATACTGCGTAAGCACACCCTGAAAATACTTCAGTCAGACAATGGCTCAGAGTTCATGAATGCTGAAATGGAGGCTTTACTCACCAAACTGAACATCAAACATATCAAGTCTCTGCCATACAAACCAAGCACTAATGGGCAGATAGAGCATTTCAACAGAACAATAAAGGGAATGATAATGCAGCATATGGCGACACACAACACAAGAAATTACATCTCAGTACTGGACAAACTCATAACAAACTACAACAACACATATCACACCACTATCAAAGCTAAACCAACAGATGTATTTACTGGGGTCAGATTAGGTAAAACACGTACAGAATTAAAAGAAACAGCCCAAAAACTAGCATCTATTGTGGTCAAAACGTGAGGTGTTGCAACAAAACCGCCAGTGATTGGCAATTATGTAAGGATTAATCTCATCAAAGCTAATGCTCTCCAGCACAAGCGTGAACTGAAGAAGTTCAGAAAGCACTTTGGCTCCAATTATACAGATACTATTTATCGAGTTGTGATTGTACCTAAACAGCTTGGTGCTGATGAGTATTTATTGACAGAATCATATTTATGGGAACAAGGAAGGACCGGCGCAGGAAAGTTCATAAAGGGCGATGGGCAGCTTTCAAACCAGATTTTCTATGCTTCTGAGCTATTGGCTGTGCCAAAACCAACAATTTGATATAAATAATGAACAAAAAATAATATAAATCATGGTATATAGCTAAATGGCTAGCAGATTATTGGGCATTTTACTGATATTTAATTTACACAATGGACGACCTTCCACTCCCACTGGATATAATTTATATAATCAAACAGATAATAGAAGATTCCTACAAAGCAGACCATCAAGAAAAGTATATCCACACTCTGCACGAAATATGCGACCTCAAACCTGCTATCACATGGGCTCAGGAGGTCATGCCTCAACTAAAAACAAGGCTTAATCAGCTATAAATTGTTGTTTGATATCTATGAATCTTGTCTTTTCCTCGCCAGACAGCTTTATTTTTTCCCTTACTCTTTCAAGAAATTCTCTATCTTCTGAATTTAATAGCCTACTCTCTATCATGTGTGTGCACTGTTTTGCCCTTACTTCAGCTTTGGTTATGGCTATCAGAGAAGGTAATTGTGCAGTTATTCTTTTGCATGCTGAACAATAAGCCTGTGGATAATTTGAGTTTTGATGTAAAAATATCATAATTTTTGATGCAGGATGTTGCTTGCAATTCATGGTGGTTGTATAATATAGCAGGCAGAGCGGACACATCACATCCATTCCATCAGCCAGCATGGCTGACTTCAAGCCGATCCCCAATGGAGCCTGGCCTCCATCTCAAGAGCCATACATGCTGCTCTGCACAACTTGACACACTTGTAAAGCACCTGCTTCACTGCCTTTAAGGCTCACAACACCAGACCATCATCTACCAGTAATCAGCTCAGGTCAAGGAGGATATTACCCTGTTGTACCTGTTGGCCACTCAGATGCCAACTACAACAACTGCAAGTCAATCTCCACCTACATCTGCACACTCACAGGCATGACCATTGTGTGGGCCTCAAAGAAGCAGATCATCACAACATCCTCATGCAAGGCCAAGCTCTATGCCCTCTTGTTTGCAACCGTATATCCAACACTTCTTCAAGCCACAGCAAGTTCCAACACCTACACCTACCCATCATCTATGGCAACAGCCAGAAGCTCACCAAAGCTAAAAGGAGGAGCACCAGTCCTTCCACTCTCAGTTCAAGCACCTCAGCATTCAATGCCTGCATTGCAGACAACACAACATGAGAACATAAACCATTTGTTCATGAAAAAGGGTCAGTGATGTTTTTGCTTCACACTAAAATCATGTATCTGAACAAAAAGTGCCAAATTTTCTGGATGACTGGTTTCTTAAAAAGGAAAGATAGCGTTTACTGAAACAAGTGAAAGACAAGAAGAAGATGCAACAGCAAGCCAACACTTGCACTGAGCTCGGGTCCACCCTCGACCAAACGACTGAACCTGGCTCAGGCCTCGGCTGCGTCAACTACCCAATTGCTCAGAAGATCACCACCTCGGCCCAGGTCTGGGTCACCAGCCTGACCAACAACGTGTGGAGCTACGGCCCCAGCGTCCGGCTTGACTCGCCCACTATCTGGCGCCACGACCCCTACACGGGCCTGCCAGGCACGCCCCTGAGAGGCGCCACCTTTGACTATCCCGGGCCGGTGGGCGGCGGTGGGACTGACACTGCGCCCACGACCTTCAAGGCGTTGGAGCCGATCGAACTGGACTGCGAGACTTCCTACTGGGTGGTCTACCCGCACGCGCTTGGCGGACATGCCTACGCCCCGCAAGGCTACAACGCCTACCTGGCCACCGTGGGCGAGGACAAGCTGGTGGGGGGTCAGGTGATAAAGCTGACGGAGGTCATCTCCACTAACAACGGGGAATGGACCAGCTCTGGTCCCACTACCTCCCTCCGTATGAGTATCAACGGATTCTCCTCAAACCACTGATGTCCATGCCGCACCACTTCGTTACAACGCAAAAGTTCTTGTTCCCAGCTTCGTAAGTTCTCCATTATACCATCAAAACAGTCTTTGTCTGTTCGCCAAACTCGCTCTTGAGGGTCCATGTCGTAGGTGACGATCTGCTTTAGCATGCTGCGGGAGAGCAGGGCGTCATCGGGCGCCAACAGAGCACCGCCCGCTCACCCTCCGCTTCCACCAGTTCGGCGTATACACGCACGCCCTGAAGAATCACTGCTCCGCCACCAACCATCACGTTCCACAATCAGTACCACAACGCCAAGCTCGAGTCGATACTGCGGCAGCAGCAGATCCACATCTCGTCGCCCCTCGCTCTTCCCTTGGTCTGTCTCAAGCGCGGCGCCCTCATTGACCGGCTGGCCGGCGTGGAGCACGCCTTCGCCGTCGAGGGCGAAGCGACGCTGGCGAAAGTGGAGGCCGGCGTGTAGCGTGCGGTGGAGTTCGTCCTGCAGCACCACGGCACCGACACCATCCTGCGCGAGCTGAGCCCCAACGTGCAGCCATCCAAGTGGTATCTGCTCAACTACCCCGAAGTCGCTTCAGCTTGATGTTGTGTGGGCACCACCACCACAGCCGATCGACGTCAACTGCAGCCCATTGGAATCACCATCATGAGAACCCATCAATCTACATTGACACGCAGCATGGCCTCAGCCCGGATCGAATCGCCAAACCATGGGTTTTGGAAGGGGTAATTACATTGAGATGAAGAGGTGCTCACTCAGCCTCATTGAGTGGAAGCGGGCGTGAGTTCACGCGGCAAGGGTGATGACGCGGTCAAAGTCAATGACGGCAGCCCACTTGAGTGCGCCCAGCAGGAGGAGCATCACGGTTTGGCCCGACGCATAGCACAGAAGCGAAGGCGCAACTGCGGAAGGCACAATCATCGATTCCGCCGACCCCTGCAGGCGCTCCGCCAGCTCGTCGGGCATCACCACCCCTCGGCTCATTCCGACGTTTGCCTGGAGCCGAAGTGGGCATGAGCATGAGTACCACCGGACGGGGAGGGAGCAGGGTCGGGAGGAGAGAGCTGGCGGTGGGGAGTGTGTACCTTGGCCAGGCCGGCGGGGTGGAGGAGGAAGTGTTCGGTGTCGATGGCCAGCGCGCAGGCGCAGCAGAGGGTGACCAGAAGAGCAGCCGAGGCGATGGCGGTTGTGGCGGGCAGCTTCATGTTGTGTTGGTGGTGGTGGTTTGATAGGGATGCAGAGCGCTGGTCAGAGTTTAAAAGAATACGATCTCCACCATGACCAGGGGGCAAGATGGGACTCAAAAAGGGCCAAATGGAGGCAGTTTCATACTCGAAATCGGGAGAAATTCCGCCAACTCCCACGCCAGTTTGAATTGCGTCATTTATTTGTGTGTTTATATTCATATCGGAGCGTGTTATTGTTATTGGGCCTGTCTGGAGGTCGCCCAGAACCTCTCGATCTCCTCCTTGAGCTCCCGGCTCAGGTCCATGTAGCTCCACGTCAGCTTGATGCCCTGCAGCGTGTTCTCATGTTCTACATACACGCCCATGAGCGCAACTCGACTGGTTCTTGTGGTGGTGGGCTGAAGATGGTGCGCACCTGTGATGAAGTGAAGACACTTGCGGCGCAGGTTGAGCGCGTTGGCGGTGTCGGCGAGGGCGAAGAGACACGACACGTTCTCAAAGTCGAGCGATTGCATGAGGTCGTCCTCGATGAGCTTCTTGAGGCGCTCCACTGAGTAGAGGTTGGCCAGCACCAGGAGATCGAGACGGTCCTCGTCATTCTCGAGCTCCATCTCGTCCGTGTAGAGGTACCTCATCAGCGACATGAAGATCGAGTAGCGGATCGCGCTGCTCGTCACCGCATCAACGGCGTCGAACGAACCGCTCCCGCACGCGAACTCGCCCTCGACCGCCATGTCGTCGCCGAGGCCCTCGTCGCCCGAAGGGTTGATGACGATCTCCTCCTGCGACGTCTCCTTGAGGCCGCCCAGCAGCAGGGCCTTGAAGTAGGGACTGCGGCCGCACACGACCACCTTGTGCCCGTAGACGCGCTGCTCAGAGGGCGCAGGCGTGTCCGCGTCCCGCTCCTTCTCCTTCACGTCGCCGCCGAACAACTCCTCTTCGCGCTCGGGTCTCGTTCGCTCCCGCACGAGGAATCGGATATCGGAGAACTGCGGGTTGTTGAAGGCCCATCTGCGCTCGCGCACAGGTAAATTAATTCGCTGCCACCGACGACAACTCGTACGAGTCGGCGCGTTGCTGGTACCTGAGATTTTTGTACAGAGACGAAGGCGTCTTGAGTCGCGTGAGGATCAAGTACTCGGACATCCTGTGGGTGTGGCGTACAGAGGCCGAGAGTCAACCTACTATCGCGGAAATGACCAACGACACGACACGCACACAACACGTAGAATTCACGACGCGACGCGACACGTAACACGAGAGGCGCGCACCGATCGATGTGCTCCTTTCCGTATTTCTCGGTGACCGCGAGCAGGGCGCCGATCATCTCCGTTGTGGCATCCGCTATATCCGTGTACAAAAAGTGGATCTGCTCAACCACGACGTGCAGCGAAGGGAATCGCGAATTAGTGAGTTGTTGGACGACGGGGGAAAGACGACAACGATGATGATGGTGCTGACGACGCGTACAAAGGCCAGGAAGACATTGTAGTCGGTGACGTCGGTAAGCACCACTTCGCTCTTGTCCTTCCACGCGCCTCTTTGTTCCTCCTCGCAGGCCATAGCGTCTGCACGCGCGGTAAATTTGATTCAGTGCAAATGTCGACTACGTAGACGACGAGGGTGACGATGATGAGACTCAATAAGCAAACGTACCTTCGCCTGTGGTCAGCATCGACCGTAAGTAGATCGACCTGGAAGCGAGGATCACCTTGTGTGCATAGATCGGTTTGCCCTGCAAGGCAAGATCAAAGAAAGAAGAAAAAGAGAAAAGAGGTGAGTCGCCTGGTAAAGGCACCTTCTACGGAGAGACGATATACCGCGACCCAGAACGTGATGTCGTGAAAGTCGGGCTGGTTGCAGGCCGAAAGCAACTCCTCCGATTCTTCCGACTCTGTGCAAATCAATCGTGAGCGAATCAACAGACAGCTTAAAGACGTGTGTGTGTGTGTGTGTGTGTGTGTGTGTGTGTGTGTGTGTGTGTG
>CDFC01059496.1:0-21175 GCA_000826385.1 Acanthamoeba rhysodes | reverse complement strand
GCGCTGCTGACGGGCGAGAGCATTCCCGTGGAGAAGACCATCGCCGCGCTGGTGCCCAAGGACAGCGAGGACTCGGCCAAGACCAACGACGACAACAGCACCGACAAGCCGGAAGCGCCCGACGTGCCGCTCGGAGACCGCACCAACATCGCCTTCATGAGCAGCACCGTATCCAAGGTTTGTTCACATGTCTAGGCCGTGCCCAGGCTCCATCCAGCTTTGCTTGGCGCTCACCGCATCTCCACTCCGACAGGGACGCGGCAAGGGCATCGTGGTGCACACGGGCCAGCGTACCGAGTTGGGCAAGATCGCGGACTCGATCGCTTCGCAGTCCAAGGACAAGACCAAGCTCGAGGTTCGTTGAGTGTACCACGGGGGGGGTTTCTGCTTCCAGAAAGATGGGGACTGACTGGTCTCAAACGAACAAACAGAAACGCATGAACTGGCTGGGCATCACTCTGGCCATCGTGGCCCTGATCGCCGTTGGCTGTGTGCTCATGGGCCTCTGGGCCTGGGACACTCTCGAAACCTACCCGGACGGCCTCCAGGTACACCCGCGAATCCCGCCATGGTGTTTCAGTTGTCCCTCGCCTGAATTGCTGGGCTCTGTGTGATGACGCAGGTGGCGGTGGCGACTGCGGTGGCCATCATCCCTGAGGCTCTCCTCCCGGTTATTACCCTCTGCTTGACCCTCGGTAGGCGAATCGCTCCCATGCTGCCACGTGTGCCGCTGGCTCTCCCCTCGCCTGCAGCTGACGAATTCAAACGCAGGTGTGCGGAGGATGGCGCTGAAGAAAGCGCTGGTGCGCAAGTTGGGCTCGCTGGAGCAGCTTGGCAATGTGTCGGACATCTGCTCGGACAAGACGGGCACCCTCACCCAGGGCAAAATGGTGGCCACCGACATGTGGCTACCCGCCCACACCTCCCATTACTTTTCCATCACGGGCAAGGGTACCTCCCTTCCTCCCCAATAAGCTCCTCTCTTTTGGCCTCTGCCCAGGGCGTTGGTCGTGCTTACTGTGTGCGGCGCAGGATTCGACCCCACGGAGGGATACATCGTCCGCAAGGACCGCAGGTTCGAGGACGAAGACGAACTGGACGAGTCCCCTGACCTCGACGAGACCGGCGACAAGGCGACCACTCACGACGGTTCGCCGAGCGTAGATGACGTCGAGATGCAGCAAATCACCGCCTATGATGTACGCAACACCACTCTCAATGGAGAACAACTTCCGGCAGCAACTTGTTGCTGATGTTCGAGTGTGCGGATGGCCAGGGTGGTCGGCCCATGCTGGAGTTCGACGAATCGATTCGAATGGCGCTGCTGGTGTCGGCGCTCTGCAATAACTCTGGCATCACGCAGAAGGAACAAGACAAGGAGGACGAGTCTGCCGAATCAAGCGAACGCAAGAAGCGCAAATGGTGGAGGTTTTGGAACCGCGAGACGAAGGAGAACGAAGAGGAGACGGGCATGCTCGCTCACGAAGAGAGTACGTCTACACGGTTCTTTGTCCCCCCCCTCCATGGCGCAAGCATATTCACCAAACACACACATCTTTCACCATCGTAGATGTGGAGTGGGTGCCTGTGGGCTCGCCCACCGAAGTTGCGCTCTACGTCATGGCCCGAAAGCTCGGTATGTTTCTGAAGCCATCCAGAGGCAGCCGCTGCATTTCGATCCCAATGCTGACCTGCCCCTCTCTACCACAGGAGTGGAGCGTAGCAACGAGGAGATTACCAGTGTGTGGGAGAAGGCGGTTGAGTATCCGTTCGACTCCACCATCAAGCTCATGAGCGTTGTCCTCTTCAACAAGGGTACCCACCATTATTCGACCTCTGCCCTGGTTGCTTGGTGTGTACGACAAGTTGGCTAATGATTCATGAACGAAAACGTACAGAGGAAGAGGTGAACTATCTCTTCTCCAAGGGCGCACCCGAGCGGCTGCTGCCCAAGTGCACTCGCGTCCTTACGGCTGACGGCGAAGTCCAATTTGATGATGAGTGTGAGGACGAGATCAAGTATGAGTCCTTTATGCTCAACACACGCACACCACGGCTAACCCATCTTGTTCGCCATGCCAGAGAGATGAACGAGCTGATGGCTGACGACGGCTTGCGCGTGCTAGCCTTGGCCTACAATCGCCTCCCCGATACCTTCGCTCCAGGTACGCAAGTCCTGCACGCATATCCAGTCCTCTTTTGTCCAGGGAGCGCGTGACTGACGTGGGCTTGCTTTGCTCCCCCAGGTGTGAAGAGGGACAAGGTGGAGGAAGACCTAGTGTTCGTGGGCCTGGTGGGCATCAAAGATCCTCCGCGAGACGGCGTCATTGAGTCCATCGAGATTTGCGAGCGGGCCGGCATCGCTGTGCACATGCTGACCGGTACTCCCCCATCCTCTTGTCTTGCGCAGCCCATGGACAGGCTGATGACCAACAATTGTTCAGGCGATCACCCGTCAACTTCGACAGCCATCGCCAGGCAAATTGGCATCATTGGCCCCTCGCAGGTGGCAACTGCTGCTGTAATGACCTCCACGCAATTCGACCAACTGACCATGGACGAGCTGGTAAGTCTTCGCCCCTAGGCCTATGTGAGTATTCGCTCGAGCGCGTATTGACACGGCGAACGACACGACACAAAGGAACAAGCCGACAGCTTGCCGCTAGTAATTGCACGGTGCAGCCCGGAGAGCAAGGTCAAGATGGTGCAGGCCCTGCACGACCGCAACAAGATCGTGGCCATGACCGGGTACGTCTAGAGCCGCTCCAGCAGTTTATTCATTGAAATTGTGGGCTCACCTGTTCGTCGGCCTTGTGTGAACGCAGAGACGGAGTGAACGATTCGCCCGCAATCTCGGCGGCCGATGTGGGCATCTCAATGGGCATCAGTGGTAGCGATGTGACCAAGGAGGCCTCGGACATTATCCTTACCGACGACGACTTCTCCACGGTAGTAAGGTACTGACCAATCTCTCCTCTCTCCCCTCGTTGCTGGGTCTGAGTGGGTCGCTGACGATCGTACCTAGGGCGATCGAAGAGGGAAGGCGCATCTTCGCCAACATCAGGCGCTTCATTGTGCACCTCATGGCGGGCAACGTGGCCGAGGGCATCATCCTCGTGCTGGGCATCTGCGTGGGCCTCGATCCTCCGCTCAACCCACTCCAGATCCTGTGGATCAACTTGGTCACTGGTATCTCTCTCTCTCTCTTGCCTTTTCGTACTGATCTACATGCTGCAGTGCCTTACACGTCTTTGTGTCCCCCCCCCNNCCCCAGGCACGCCCCCGGCCATGGTACTCAGTGTGCAGCCGGCGTCGAGGGATCTGATGAACAAGAAGTCGCGACCTGTCGACGAAGGCCTCTTCACCAAGGGTTCGGCCTCTCTCTGGTGTGTCATGCTGGCGTGTCATTGTTGGCTGACGTCGGCACAACCACAGGGACCTTGATGGACATCATGTTCTACGGAGTGCTCATGGGCGCGCTCTCGCTGGGCAGCTTCGTGTGCATGGTCTACGCGTTCGACGCCGACCTCAAGGAGGCCCAGGCCACCACCTACATCACCGTCACCCTGCTCCTGCTCGCCCACGCCTACAACTGCAGGCGCCTGCGCCGCTCCATGTTCGGCAAGCAGGTGTGGAAGGCCTACGGCTTCCACCTCTCCTTCCTCTTCGGCATCGGTACTCACGCCACACACACACGTACCCTTCACCCTCTCCCCACTCCACTAACTTGTGTGTGTGTGTGTGTGTGTGATTTGTAGGGTCGGTGTGCTTCACGCTCTACGTACCG
The DNA here is from genome assembly GCA_000826385.1 of Acanthamoeba rhysodes. Taxonomy (NCBI): domain Eukaryota; phylum Discosea; order Longamoebia; family Acanthamoebidae; genus Acanthamoeba; species Acanthamoeba rhysodes. The sequence goes on along the minus strand of CDFC01059496.1, from coordinate 17,388 downwards.
AAGGTGAATGATCTCATCTTCCACTCGGTAGCGCCCGGACGGTGGGCGTGGGTGCTGGGCATCGGGTCGGTCGTAACGTTCGTCGTCCTCTCTGAGCTCTACAAGCTCATCGTGCACCGGCTGCTGCACCACCTCCTGTGGCTCATGCGAGGCGGCGAGGCCTACGAGGCCAAGCGCCAGGCCAAGAAGGCTGCCCGCCGGAGGCAGAGGCAGCGGGGACTCCGCCGGTTCGCCCTGAAGAAGAGGAGGAGGGAGCGCAGGAAGAACGCCACCAAGGACGCTGATGACAAGAAGAAGGGAAAGAACCAGAAGCGGGAGAAGAAGAGCGCCGATCTCAAGTCCGAGGGCCTCAACGAAGACATCCGCACCGCGGCCGACGTCTTCTGACAATTACTGCCTGGGCGGCCCCGCCACGCCCTCGCTCGCGCCTCTTGGTTGGCCGCGCACACAAGGCCTTGGTGCCTCCCAAGACCAATAAACATTGCATTTCGCCCACAAAGTGCTTTTATTTTTAATATATTATTTCAATATTTATTATAAACCAAAAAAAAAATATAGTTTAAACTTCTAAGTTTAAAAAATTAGATCGGCAAAACCAAAAAGGTGGGTGTGGGCCGCTTGATGGCGAATCTCGCGGTGTTTGGGGGTATTGGGGTCCAGGGGGATCCTGACCTTTCGGTCCGGCGATTTGTTGGTGCAGCAGAGTTTACTCTCTGCGTTGAGGGTTGGGGCCGACACCGCGTCTTTGCCGACGCCGTGCCCGCCGCCAGGTGATGTGTTGTAAACACAGCGATGAAATGCTTGCTCAGATGAGGCAGGTACTTGCTCTTGCCAGCTACCACGATCCACAGTTCGAAGTAGCGTAGAACTCATCTTTGCAAGCAATGCGCCCACACCCAGCCTGAACTGGGCTGCGCTCGGTCGTCTTGTTGGGTGCCCCGGTCGTCGCGTGCCCTCATTGTGGGACCAAACACTCAAAAAGAAGGAAAGCCAACAAGGAAATGGGAGGGAAAAGCTACACACAATCAATGAATTTTTTATTGCACTGCATTTTTATTTAATTTTTATTTAATTTTTATTTAAAATGTGCTCCGTGCCTCCCGCTCGATCAGCCGAGGACGAAGTGGCACGGGAAGGGGAAGCCGCCCGTAGGAGCCGCGTGCAGTGCGGGACGGATGGGTGGGTGCTCGCTCGGTTGTGAGGGCGCTGCGGGCTCAATCGGAGACGGCGTGGGCGAGGAGACTTGAGACGATGATGGCGATGCCGCGTAGTCGAAGAGGAATGCGCTGTCGTCCAGGGCGCAATCCGTGCTCGAGTCGTTGAGGAGGAACGCGATCGACGTCGCCTGCGACCCTCGCTTGCTCGCCGTCGTGGTAGCCGTCGTGGTCGTGGCACTTCTTCGTCGCCGCCGGCCCTTGGCCGTGGTCGCCGCCGCCTTGTATCCCGGCGTCTGTGTCTCGTCTCGCTGAACTCGGCGGTGTTTGCGTGGTTGTCCCGTTGTAGACGAAGGTGTCGTTGTCGTGGCGGTTGCGTCTGTGTGCTCGTCATCACCAGCGTCGGCCACTTTCCTCTTCGTCGTCTTCTGGTTGTGGTTGCCGACCCCGCCATCGTCGGCCGTGTTGGTGCGCCGTCGTCGACGTCGCTGGGGCGTGGCGGCCCAGGTCGGCACCTGGTCGAAGGGCGAGAGGAGACTGGCGGCCATCGAGGACTTGACGGCGAGCGAGGCCAGGAAGCTGTGGACGTGGTGCATCGACCCCGCGTCGTCCGCGAGCAGGGCCGACGCCAGCGTGGGAATGGAGGTCAGGGGCACATGTTCGTGACCGCCCAACACTACGGCCGCTGATGAAGAAGAAGAAGGAGGAGAAGAAGGAGAAGGAGACGATGGTGGCGAAAGGCTGGAGGTGGTTGTGTTGAGAAGCATGGTGGACAGCATCATTGGGGGTTGAGCGTCTTGAGGGTTCACAAGCTAGCCCTCGGCGGAGAGGCTGAGAAGAAGTAGCGGGCGCAAGTCCCCACATCTCGGCCGCAGTTCCTTCTGGATCGGCACGTGCGAGGCCAAGTTGACTAGCAACACCCAGATATTGCGATGTCGGCGAGGAATGCGCGACATGTGAGTGAAAATCTGGTGGTTCGGAGTTAGGGTTACCGTGCTCCCGGCCTTTTGCTTCGCTGCACCAACCACGAACGACTTTCCGCCTTTGTTCGTCGGACTTTCTCGGCCACTGATCGCTCGCCATGTGAACAGGTTCAGATAAACACCCTAAGTGACATGTGACGTGGCACGTTGAAGAAATCCAACGGTTAACCGAGTGGAGCAGGTAAAAAAGGACTGGCCAATAAGACACGATCCGCTCCTCGCCCATTGGCCCATCTCACTTACTTTTCTTTTACTACATAGATTCCTTCTTTCTGACCTACCAAAGGTATGGTGCGCCATCACTGGGCACCTTCACGGGCGGCGCCTAGACGGGTTCTTCGTCGATGAACAAGTCGACGTTGTTGTTGCGCCGCCAGCTGCCGCCAGACGAGACCGACGAGAAGGAGAGCGTGGAGACCGACTTCTGCATGTCGCCGCTGGCGGTCCCGTCGTGATCTGCTTCCACCAGATCGGCGGGGCCGAGGGCATCGGCGGAGGCCATCGGGTTGGTGGTGGTGGCCACCATGCGGCTGCGGTAGAGCACGGCGCCAGATGCCTTGCTGAGCGAACGTTGCACGGCACCGCCGCTGCTCGTCGCGCTGGCGGCGGAAGTTGAAGCCGAGGAAGAAGGGGACTGCGGGTTGGACCGGTGGGCACGCCGGTAGAGGACCACGCCCGCAACTGTGGCCGCCACAGCCAGCGCGATCAGGGCCGGAACCTGTTCACTCCAGCAACATGTCGATAGCACCCAGACACGTCAATGATGGCCATCATGGCAGGAATGAGCATGCGCAACTAAGAATGATCCACATCACACGTCGTAAGTGCGGGTGGGCCGGAGACGAAAGAGTTGGACAACGTACCCCGACAGCCAGGCCAACGCCCAGACCGATCTTGGCGCCGTCGGACAGGCCGCCGCCTCCACCTGACTTCATCACAGCGCCCTCAGCGGCCGAGGGCGATGGCCTGCGCGATGAGCTGCTGCTGGGAGTCGCCACCGGCGACCTCGACGCCGACGCCTGCGGGGGCTGAGAGGCTGCTGGCGACGCTGGGACGGACGGAGCTGGAGACGGCGGCGCGGGCGATGGCGCAGCGGGTGATGGTGGCGCGGGCGAGGGTGGAGCGGGCGAGGGAGGTGCGGGTGACGGGGCAGCAGGCGATGGGGCCACTGGTGAGGGCTCTGTGGACTGAGCGCCGGAGCGACCAACATTGGCGCTCAGAAGGGCCAGCACGAGGCTGAACAACGTGATGAAGGCCCCTCGCCTGGGGTGAGGTACACGAGAGCTGGGTATTGGGGTCATGGCCGTCGACTCGGGGTGTGGATGCAAGGATGGCAGAACGTACGACTGAATTGGTGCAACTGCTGGCTGCAGAGCCTCTCACCTAAAGGGCCTTGGGCGAGCCGGCTCACCACCAATGTACTGGCCGGCATCGAGGACGAGCCCATCGGTTGGAAGCGGCGCTGTACCTGGAAAGGAGTGATGTACATTCCAGTCCCCGTCGGCCACTCTCCAGTCTGTGACTTTTACCGCAAAGCCTGAGCGTCTCTTGACTTGACTCACGTTGTCATCGTGAGCTGTGGAGCGCCACGGGCGTTGGGTCAGCAACACACGGTGTCGGGACTGGACAACAGCTCACGATGACAACGTGAGGCCTGAGCTTCATCCAAAGTGCACTTGGGTGCAGTAAAGCAAAGTATATATCTTCATATGGGTATCAATGGGCGGCAGCCCTTCGTTCGAGTACAAAATGGCATGGAAAGGGGAAGGCTCCACCGTCTGCCGGCGGCGGCGGCGATGGCGTGAACGAGGCAGAGGAGGACGGTGAAGCTGGAGAAGGCGAAGGAGACGAGAACGAGAACGAGTCGTTGAAGAAGGAGGTGTCATCATAGTTGGAGTCTGTGTCGTTGAGGAGGAAGGCGATCGACGTCAGCCTCCTGCTCTCCTCCACAACCTGCGGCGGTTGCGGCGACGCCGTGGTCGTGGTCGTGTTGCTTCGCTTCCTACTGCTTCGTCGCTTTCGGCTGCTGGTCGAGGTGGTCGTGGCGGTCGTGGCATCAGGGCTGGTCGACGAAGCCGTGGCTGTCGACGTGCTGACCGTTCGTCGAGTCCGCCTCTGCTTGCGTGGCCGCGTCGACGAGGCACTGCCCGCTGCGTCATCGGAATCGGCGCCCGCGCCGATCTCCTGCGACCCTGCGGCCGCGTTGGTGGTGGTGCGTCGGCGGCGGCGACGGGCCTGGGCAGGAGCGGCCCAGGCGGCGTATGAGGCCGAATGGGGGTCGTTGCTCCCCGCGGCAATCGACGAGGACTTGACGGCGAGCGAGGCCAGGAAGCTGTGGACGTGGTGCATGGAACCGGCGTCGGCGAGCAGGGCTGACGCCAGCGTGGGAATGGACGTCAAGGGCACGTGCTCCTGGCCGCCCATCACCACTTGCTGCTGCGGCGGCGGCGGAGACCTGGGCGGGCTCGCCGTGGTCGTGGTCGTGGTCGTGGTCGAAGTCGAGGCCAGCATCATCGGGCTGGTCAGCTGAGAGGGCGTGGTGTGGTGGTGCTGCAGCGGTGGGTGAACGTCTTCTGGTGGCCCGAAGTGGTTGTTTGTGGTGTGGTGGTTTGTCTTCAATTTTATAAAACGAGCACGTGCTGTCGATGCGGTTCTTGTTGGCTGCTGGGCGGTGCGCGTGCTTGGGGGACGTCCTGACCGGATCGGTTGCCACTGGTGGTGCGAACAGCAAAAGTGTGTGTGTGGCGAGGATTGGGCCGAGGGGAGTGGAGTGGAGCAGTGAGTCAGCTGTTGGGCTTGAGGTGGTGACGGTGCTAAGACCAGCACACACAGGGTACACGGGGCTCACGCGGACGAGGCAAATAACAAATTCAATCGTCGAAGCTCTCTTTTTTCGGTTTTTTGGCCCCAGTAACCTGTCGACGATCCGCGATTGGGTGCATGTGAGGGGCTCGGTTGAGCAGGAACTTAAGGTCGCACAACTCCGGCCAGGCAGTGGGACGACACCAAGGCGGTTGGCGAGGGAAAAGTCGGAGAATGCAAGCGTGGGCCCGGCACGGTCCATCCATGCGCCACCAATGTCGCCTAGACGATTGACATGTGCGGGGTCACCAATGGCGGAAGTGCACATGGGACCGGGATCGACCTATCATCGCCAGGCACGATCTTGGCCGCGGGGCACATGGCCACCAACACATGTGCACGTTCGTGGACATGGCGCGTGGACGAGGCAGAAAGTAGGTCCGCCACTCCCAGGAGGCCGACTAGGGTCACCGGCCTCGAGGACTCAGTTGCACGTGACGACGAGAATAGTAAGTCAATGTCGCCGTTTTATTGGGCTCGGGGAGTCATCGAGTTTTCAACGGCTATGCAGCTTGTTCGGGCTGCAGCCGAAACATGTTGACTGCAGGAACGAGAACGATGCTGCGGGCTGACGCTTAGACGGGCTGAGTGTCATCGAAGAGGTCGACGTTGTTGTTGCGAGCCCAGCTGTCGACGGATGAGACAGACGACATCGACGTCTGCGAGGCCGTCTTCTGGAGGGGGTTGGTGGCGGGGTCGGCGGCCTCCAGGTCGGCGCCGGCGTCGAGACCTGACACGGGCGGGTTGGTGGCGCTCGACGCGGAGGGCCGGACCACGCGGCTGCGGTAGTGTGCGGTGCCTGCCGCGGTGCGTGGACGAGCTGCGCCCGATGACGACGATCCGAGCGACTGCTCGCTCTTGCTGGCGCGTCGATACAAGATCACCCCGGTCACCACCGTCACGATCGCCACCAGTATCAACAGGACTGGCAGCTGCATTCATCGTTTCAACGCACAACACACACGATTTGCGTGGCACGCGCGCGTGTGCGAGATCAGCAACGCATTCAGACGGGGTGTGAGTTTGGCGGTGGTGGTGAGTACCCCGGCCGCCAGGCCGACGCCCAGGCCGATCTTGGCCGAGCTCGAGAGTCCGCTGTCGCTGTCGGCCTCGGACTTGACTCCGCCGCCGGCCGGGACGGGCGAAGGCGACCGTGAGGGGCTCCTGGCGGCAGGCGAGGGCGAGGGGGTGGACCCAGGCGACTGCGACGCTGACGGCTGGGCAGAGGACGACGCGGCAGCGGGCGAGGATGAAGGAGACTGGGCTGCAGGGGACGACGAGGCCGACGCGGCGGGCGAGGCCGCGGGAGAAGGAGCGTCCGGCGATGACGAAGCAGAGGGCTGCGGCGACGCCAAGGGAGAGGGAGAGGGAGCCGCGGGCGACGACGAAGCCGAAGGCGCGGCAGGCGAGGATGAGGCCGAGGGTGCTGGAGAGGTAGAGGGCGAAGGGGCGGCTGGAGATGGTGAAGGGGAGGGCGCAGCGGGCGAGGGAGAAGGCGACGGGTCCGGGGCTTGTGGCGATGGCGAAGGGCTTGGTTCGATGGACTGGGCTGTGGAGCGGTGGCTGAGGGCGAGGAGACCGATCAGGACGAAGAAGAAGGCGAGCGCTCGCGACGAAGCTCTGACGAAGGAGAAACTCATGGTGGCGACCTGCCGTCTGTTGGGTGTGGGTGGTCGTGTTTGGAGGAACTGATGCTGATGTGTTTGAATGGTGGTGCTCCTCTTCTTCTGTACGTTTGGCCCGTGATAGTTTTCCGCGCATGACCTATGCCCCATCAGCCCATCTTGGCCTCACCAGCAGTCCCACTCGGCAAGGATGCCCAGGTCCTTCCACGACTTCCACAACATTTCACGGCCCGCACCCACCCGTCCCTTGGCTCAAGTCACCAAACAGGCACCGCTCTCCGATTGGTTGTCTTTTTTATCATTCAAGAATGTGCTGGCAAAAGAATGTTAATTATTTTGTCGTGGTCTGTTGCTGACGTCACCTTGCCTTCTGCAGCGGCCAAGATGACGGGCACACCCCGCGCTTGGGGCGGGTGAACGGTGTGCGGCATGGAGAGAGATAAGACCAGCAAAGGGCGGTGATAGTTGCGCGTGACGAGGTCATACTGCGGGCGATCCCCTCGACAGGAACGAAAGAACCGCGAAAGTAGACGAGAAGGTGGACGGTAGAGGGGACCAGACAGCCACGGCGACAACTCGGACACGAGAGCGCGACCAGGTGTGTGGTGGTGCGATGGGTGAGGTGAAGATGATCAAATCGCCACCTTAACTTTTACCAGCCAAGCTCCCTTTGAACTAATCGTTCGTACGACTTTCACATCAAATCCACGGGCTAGTGAGGTCCTGTAGTTCCGTCGGCGCCGGCAGCAGTGTGCAACAGCGACACGAGATAACACTCACGCTCCTGCCTCTGTAGCGGCTATTGGAGTGCCACTCACGCGCTGGTATAAAAGCCCAGACACCAGGCTTTGCCCAGCACGACCCACACCACCACACGCACGAGAGCGAACTCGACCCCGAACTTAGACCGACGCGCAGCCAGCCCAACTCTCCCCTCGGCGAGACCCAGCGACAACCCCAACCCCATCCCACCCTCCTACTTCCGATCCCTTCCCTTGTCGCACGGTCATGGAGCAACACAACAAGGAGGAGCTCATGCTCTACACAAACGACCTCTGCCGCCTGGCGTCGAAGGCCCACGCTTGGGGTCTCCGCCAGGAGGAGGTCGCGAGGTTACAGTCCGACATTGACGCCATCAAACACCTGGCCGCCACGGCCTCCACTTCGTATCCGGTCGTCACCTCAACGTCGCGCTCTTCTTCCTTCTCCTCCAGCGCCTTGTCATCACCGCCCTCGTCGCCCAGGGCGGGCTCCACCTCGCCCTTCTCGTCATCGCCGCCGGCCTCTACGGCCTCGAGCGGATTCCTGTCTTCGACGCTCGCTACCCTCTCGACCAACGCGAGCACCTTCCTCGGCGGCCAGCAGCACCCGTCGACCACGGACGCGGCCGAAGCGGACCTGATGGTCATGAGCGGCGTGGCAGACCTGCACAAGGCCGTGGGCAGTCCGTCGGGGCCGAAGCGCCGGAACAGAGGCAAGAACCTGCCCAAGGACATCAAGCGCGCGTGCGCCATCTGCAAGGCCGAGAAGACCAGCCAGTGGCGCTCTGGCGCTGACGGCCGCCCCACGTACCCGCCCCTCACCCCTTGTCCATTTCCTCCTCCACCTCCGTCCATATACTCGGAGTTAAACAGTTTATGATGAAATTTCGATATGAGCTCGTGTCCTCACAATTTCCATCGCGGTGGTGATCACAACCAAACTAGGTTGTGCAACGCGTGTGGGCTGCGGTATCGACACAGCATGAAGCAGCACCGCCAGTACCTCGCCCGCCAGCAGCAGTGCGCCGCTTCAGGCACATCCTCCTCGGGCGAGGCCGTCGCAGAGCAACCGCCGAAGGACAGCGACCACACGACGAGCACCACCACGACTGTCTACAGTCACGAAGTCCTGCTCCAGCACCTGATCCGGCTCCGCCATCAACAGCAGCAGCACCTGAGCAAGACCGACTCGACCGACTCCATCGGCAGCGAGGACGATTCCCCATCGACGGCGGCGTGCTCGTCTTCGCCGGCGGACGCCATGCCGCGACGCTCCAGCATCTACAGCTTGCTCAACTGAAGATCGCGCGATGAAGTCACGACGACCACGGCCATCGACGATGGGAATCCGCTATCCTCCGTCATTCCCACCACCGCCGCAGCTGCGACGGCGGTTTGGTCCCTCCGCCCGCGAGAGCGCAAGCGGCAAAAATGGCGAAGGCCCAGCCCGGAGGTGTCGCTGAGGTGGTCGTTGCCACCGCCGAGCGAGAGCGCTCGGCCCTGCCATCCCAGTCCCAAAAGTTGCCACCCCCCTGTCCATGTACAATACAACAAGGCGCTCGCCGTTCTCCCTGTGTGCTTGCTTCTTCCTCGCCGATCGTTTTTCTGCCCACAGGGGTATAGCTATTTTTTAGGGCCAACACACTTCCCCGCAACGAGGGAATGAACGGCCTCGGTGGTTGGATAACTCACAGCCACTGAGCACACCACGCCCGCAGGTTTCGCTGGGCTAATATCGTGTGGGCATCAGTGCCGAGGTCGGCGAACAGGCCCAGACAAGTCCGGAAAAGGGTTGACAGTCTGGCCCGAATCTGATGCTGTCACGATCTGCACCTCTCATTGGTGGTGACTTGAATTAAGAATCTGCTCCAGTAGCCGATTTTCTCACTTTTGGTCACAGCGCCCGGCACGCGGACCACTGCGAACAACCACCCCGCCTTGACCCAGACAGACTCCAACCTACCCACCTAACCGGAACACCTCACCAGCCACGACACTCGCCACACGAACGCACCAACCTCAAGTCCGTCCGCACCGACCTTTTGAGCTCTCCGCCCTACCGTCGCTAAACAAGTCTTTGCCATCAACCCGCCACCACCATCGTCTTACGATCCAGCCCAGTCCGAGGCAAGACAAGAGACAAACGCAAGAGCCGGCCCGATCTTCTTCCTACACGTTGCAAAGCAAGACCCTCACCGTCGTTGTAAGACAAGAGCGCTCCTCCTTCCCGATCCACTCCGACCTGACCAGCGCGACATCGTCAACTGCCTCTGACCGACCGACCGACCGAGCTCCGAGGCCCAGCAGACCGCCGTCATCTACCTACCCAGAAGCCTCCACAACCACTTCACCCGACACCCTCGAGTCGAGTCTCAAGAAGGGACTGTGCGTCTTTCCTCTGAGGGGAGTGATGTTCCATCACCACCGGCCGGTATTCGCCTCCGTCTGCTCGACGACGTTGAGCGCTCCCTTCACGTTGAAGGTGGAGGGCGGAGGATCGACGACGCCGTCGGGCAACTGGGCCACTCCGCCCGGGTTCGGGCGGACGGCCTCGCCGGCGCTGGAGTCAGAAGATGAACGTTCGCCGCCCTCCTCCCCGGTCCATCCGTTCGGCAAGGACACCCTCCATAGCGTGCAACGAGAGCAGCTCCTACACCAGGTACCTGGCAGCTACGCTTAATTTTTGCATCTTCATCAAAATTCTACATCTTCCTTTCCACGCAAAATCTCCGTCTTCATCTTTCATGGAAGGGAAGATTTAAAACAAAACATACAAGCTCGTTCGATTAATGAATTGCCTGCCCCCCAAACAAATCAGGTGAGCCTCTTGACGAACAGCCTGCGGTACTTGAGCCACAAGGCGCAGGTCCAGGGCCTCTCGAGTGACGAACGCGAGCAGCTGAAGGCACAACTCCTCGAGCTCGAGCTCTACATCGCCCGCACCAACGCCCCACACACGCGGCAGCCGCCCGCCACTGCCGCTCCCATCTACGACAACCGGCCCTCCTCACCCCCGGCCGCGGACCTGGCCTCCGGCGTCGCCGCCGACCGTCACTGGCATCTTCACGACATTCGTGACCACTTGGGCGTCAACGTTACGTCGCAGCACAAGAAGCGGGCCAAGCGGACCTTCAACCGGGCGTGCGTGCACTGCGGCACCCAGTTTACGAGCCAGTGGCGCAAGGGACCCGCCGGCGCTTCCACGTACGTCACGCCGCCGCGCACCTCAACTCACTCCTTTCTTTCTGCAACCATGGCCCCTCACCCTCGTGCGGTGCGGCTTCTTCACAGGCTGTGCAATGCGTGCGGCATCCGCTATGCCCGGCGCCTCAAGAAGGACGCCAAGGCCGCCGCCCAGGCTACCTCAACGCCCAAGCCGTGCGAGGACGCCGGCAAACGCTCCTCGGTCTACTCCCTCCTCAATTGAGCTCCCCAACCGCCGATGATGCGCGTCTCGCCCAGCCGCCGCCTCAACTGACCTCTCTCTGGTCCTATTTATTTACACCAAGTCTAGAAGCATAGTAATACACAAACGACCCCACCTCAGGGGTGGCCTCCTCTGAAGAAACGCTGCTGAGCTCAGTTGAGCAGGGAGTAGATGCTCGAGCGCCGGGGCATGACGTCTACCGAACACGACGAAGGCGAGGCCGGGCCGAACACGTCGTCGCCGCCGTCGATGGAGTCAGACGAGTCGGCCTTGCTCAGGTGATGTTGCTGCTGCTGCTCGTGTTGGTCGTGGTACCGCGCCTGCAGCTCTCGTAGGCGTGCCAGCAGTTCGTCGTTGCCGCTGATGGAACCCACGCAGCGCTGCTGCGAAGCCACGACTGCGTCGCTGGTGGAGGCCGCTTCACTGGGACCGGTTGCGGAGTCTTGCTGCTGGCGGGCGAGGTACTGGCGGTGCTGCTTCATGCTGTGCCGATACCGCAGCCCACACGCGTTGCACAACCTGGTCCGCCCAACACACACCGCAGTACGAGGTAAGGAATCTCTCACGTTCAAAAGGAATGCAACAACACGCCCGAATGCCAAACCAAATGTCAAAATCGAAATTTCGTTTGACCTCTGCACATTGATTGGGTGCTGGCTAATTATTCCTCTCGGCCCCGATTTGGCGTAAGAGGCAATTTGGTGATGGCATCATGAACCAGGTCAAAAAACGGATCTGGTGACGGAGGTGGAGGAGTATATGGACAAGGGGTGGGGGGCGGGTACGTGGGGCGGCCGTCAGCGCCAGAGCGCCACTGGCTGGTCTTCTCGGCCTTGCAGATGGCGCACGCGCGCTTGATGTCCTTGGGCAGGTTCTTGCCGCGGTTCCGGCGCTTCGGCCCCGACGGACTGCCCACGGCCTTGTGCAGGTGTGCCGCGGCTGCAGCGCAACCCTGGTGCTCGAGCGTGACGTTGGTCGACAGGGCCGAGAGTCTGGAGGACAGGAAGCCGCTCGTGCTGCAGGCCGGCGATGGTGGGGAAGGAGGCGAGCAGGCCCTGGGCGATGCAGGCTGTGACCCCGATGTGCAGAAGGAAGACAAGGGCGACGATGGAGGCGGGCTGGAGCTTGAGATGGTCCCCGTGGTGGCGAGGTGCTTGATGGCGTCGATGTCCGACTGGAGCCTAGCGATGTCGTCCTTGCGCAGGCCGCCCAGGCGAGCCTTCGATGCCAGGCGGCACAGGTCGTTCGTGTAGAGCATGATGGTCTCCTTGCTGTCGCATTGGTACTGCATGTCTGTGCTGGAAGCCGCTGGGTGATGGTGGTGGTGGTGGGGCTTGTTGCTCGTGTACCCTAGGTGCAGGGGGAGTGCTTGGTGTGGCGGTGAGGAAGAAGCATATCTTTGGGCCACCACCAACCCCAAGAGGTGGTGTCACAAGGAACGCGCGATTGGACGTGATCTCGGATTGCCTGGGGGGGGGGAACAAGGAAAATGGGTCAAACAGCCCCTACAGAAAGAAATTGGGTGAAAATCCCATGGATCCGCCGCCGGCGCTCCGTGTATGTCGCTAACAGGTCCAGCATGTAGTACCGCGGCTTATCGCAGGGCCCTCTCGCTTCATGCTCGTCGAGAGAGGTAATAACTAACTCGTGCCGGTCTAGATCGCCTAGTCAAGCGTGTGGGGTTGTGGCCTCATGAAAGCGTCGATGCCCGGTTCTTCCACCAGGAGGCGTGGGCCTTGGTGAGGGTGTCCTGCACGTCGTGTGGCAGCTCGCAGAAGCCCGACGTGCGCTTGACCGCGGCGAACTGCTGGAAGACGATCTCCATGCAGTAGCGCTTCAACAATTCCGCCCTGTAGTATGCGTGTGTTTTCAGCCAGTGCTCAACTCTCAGCCCACGGCACAAGCACTGTCACACTCGCACGCAGACCGGCATAACTCACATACCGGTGCAGCATGGCGATGTGGTAGAGCGTGGCGCAGTTCTCGACGCGGGCCTTGCAGAGGGTCTTCTTCTCGGCGAGCTCTCGGAGCCTGGGCAGCTCCAGCAAATCGGCCAGCGACAGCAGCGAGATACCCGTGTTGATGTCCACATCAGCCGCTTCATTTCGAGAGAAAGCGTGAGCCCTAGAGAACGCACAACCGCACCACAATGTTGGCAGGTACCTGCTTGCTCTGTGATGTCGTCAGTGTAGATGAACTCCATGGCGAAGTAGAAGCTCTTGCGATCGGCATAGGTGATGGGGATCGTGGCCTGCGTCGTCTCACGCATCCCCGAACGCCACATTGCCCCAAAGTACTCGCTACGGATTCTGTGCGGACGAAAATTAATAAAATCAAAGTTAAGCGTTAAGGCACAGGTCGTGTGGTCCTACCCTAGAATGGAGCGGTGTGCGTGGATGAGCATCGATTCGTCCTCTCCGTTCTCTTCCTGTTGGTGCACCGCGTACGTGAGAATGCCACCCAGGCATTGAAGGTTTTGTCAAAGAAGAGGCTAGGAGACCTCGGGAAAGCTGAAGGCGATGTCGCTCGACTCCTTGTCATTGAAGATCGACCGCATGTCCTCCACGAAGTGGGACTTGGGCACCTCGGAAACCTCGTGCTCGAGGAAGGTCTCGCACATGGCCTGAAGCCGCTCCATACCAAACATCCTGGCCACCTGTAGGCGTTGTTTTCGACGATGACCACATGACCAGAATGGTGTGTGTGTGTTGTGTGTGTGTGTGTGTGTGTTACCTGAGCCAGCTGGGTGGCGACTCCCTTGGTCATATCTGAAGCGATGTGGTCGCGGTAGACGAACTCCAAAAGCCGCTTGAACGTCTCGAGGGTCACCTTCTTCACCTTGATCTCAGTGCTGCGTGCGGGAGACGGTTTAGTAAGGCAAAAATTGCGACCCTTGATATGTCACACACACACACACACACACACACACACGTGCGAAACATACTTGCGTTGCTGTTTGGCCTTGCGTTGGGCGAAAAGATCGCGGAAGTGCTGAGAGCGAGCAGTCAGGATCGCTTGATGCGCCCTACACCACATGGAAACGATATGTGAGCACTCACAGCTGCCATACTACAGGGGGCGTCAAGCCAAGGTCGGGGCCAGAGGTCTACGTACCGTACAGTGTAGCGGTCCTCCAGCATGAAGGACACGTCAGCAAAGTCGGGGCTGTCCAGCGCGGCGCCGATGGCCTTGGGCAGGCTCGACGATGTGCTAGAGATGGCGAGAGCGTGGCGGGGGCCAATCGAGACGCCGAGGCAGCGGGCCTGGTGGATGTCGGCGAATGCGGGAACGAGCTTGGGCGTCCGCGTCACACCCTCGGTGCTGCGCCCGTCGCCGAGTCGTCCGGCCTCGCTCGATCCCCACATGTAGAGCTGGCCCTTGTCTGTACGTGCGAATATGTAGACAACAATACTAAAAATAAGTACGCGTGGACTGTGGGTGCGCACTCAAATGGGCGGGCAGGGCACCGGTGAGTGCGGCGGCATGGATGTCGCCACAGGCCACGGAAACAACTCCGTCGATGGAGCTGAGATGCGTGGGCTCGGACACGTCTCCAGACGGCCCCAAACCGAGCGCCGTTCCCTTGCCCCTGCAATCGCAGCCACACCACAAAGTTGAGCCCAAGCTGGCATGCGTCGCACAAACGCCAACGTGGCAGAAGCCGCCGGCTTGTACCAGGTGTAGAGCAGGCCCCTGTTGGTGATGGCGGCGCAGAAGCCGTGGCCACACGCGATGTCGACAAATTGGACGTGTCGCACCGCGAGGATGCTCAGGAATGTCTACCGAGGCGAGAAGAGTTGGCGGTGAGCACGGCATGAGCGAACTGACCGGGGGGGGGTCTACTGTACCTCTCTCTGTGTCTTGGGTACCGGGATGCGCTCCTGGCAGCTCCACCCGTTGCCCATACATCCTTCGCCGTGCGTGGCGCAGATCCACTCATCACCCTTGCCCAGTTGCCCGCTCTCGTCCCCTGCGTGTGTCGGTGTGTGTCGCGTCAGAACCAGCGTAATATGCCTGCATGGCCAAGCAATGAGCACCTCCGGTTGTGAAGATGACGCCGGTGCTGTCAACGGCAGCTGAGTGGTTCTCGCCGCACGCCACCTTGGCCATGATCTTGCCCTTGACGCCGGCCTCGACCCGCTTGGGAGTGGCCTGGTCGGTCATATCCCCGTGACCCAGCTGACCGTTGGCTCCGCGACCCCATGTGTAGAGGGCGCCCTCCTCCGTCACACAAGCCGAGTGGAACCGACCACATGCCACCTGCTTCACCACCTGCCCGTTCTGTGTGGTTGTCGACAACAATGACTTGTGAGTTCCATGCACGGGCGTGTCGATAGGCGCACAGTTTGGTCGCGTACCAAGGCTGAGATGCGGGTGGGCTTGGGCTGGAAATAGGAGGACTGGGCGGAGTTGGAGCGGTAGTGCAGCGCATTGCCGCCCTCGCCCAGCGCCATGACCGTGTCGTGGCCCAACTGGAACTCGCCTCCCCTGCCGAACGTGTACAGCTCGCCATCGGCTAGGTCATGCATACGATGAATAGAAGTTAAAAGAGAGAGCCATGGCTCGGGGCCGAGTGGTTGGGTCGGGTACCGGTGACCAGGGCCGAGTGGTAGCCGCCGGCCGCGATGCTGACCACGGCCTTCTTGCGCAGGTCGTCAGGGAGGACGATGGGTCGCGGTCTGGCCACTGCAGCCAGATCGGACGACTCGGCGATCTTGGTGATGGGCTGTCCGCACTGGCCCTGGTCGTTCAGACCAAAGCTAACCACCTCGCCGTTTTCTGCTTGGAGAAAAAGAAAAAGATGATCATCAAGTGTTCAACCATTGGATGCGTTGGAGTCGAACCAGTGAGACACAGCGAATGGAACTCGCCGGCAGCCACCATCTTGACCTGTACGCTGGAGAGGGACTCGATGGCCAGTGGCCACAGCTGCTCGATCCCTCCGGTGTGACCCAGCACTCCATCAGAGTTGGCGCCCCACGACAAGATGAGACCCGCTTGCTCCTGTTTCAAGATGTAAGCAGACGATGGACGAATACTGCGGGATGACGGCGTGTGTTGTGTGTGTGGTGTGTGGTGTGTGGTGTGTGGTGTGTGGTGTGTGGTGTGTGGTGTGTGGTGTGTGGTGTGTGGTGTGTGGTGTGTGGTGTGTGGTGTGTGGTGTGTGGTGTGTGGTGTGTGGTGTGTGGTGTGTGTTAATACCTTTATGTTCTTGTAGTACTCGGCGATGAATTCTTCGGACTTGTTCTTGAGCGAGGCTTCGGAAAGCAGGTGGAGCGAAGTCATATTCTGCTTGCTGATGAACTTGATCTGCTCCTCCAGCAGACGCTCAAGTTCAGCCTCCTTGCCCTTCTTCGCCTTTTTGTCCAAATCCTCCTTTTCCTTCTTCATCTTCTTTTTCCTGTGTTGCTCCATGCAGTGAGTCACTCTGATACGCATATAAAGACAAGCCTGGCGGGCGTTGTTTCGTACTTGGGTGCGGGTTTCTCCTCAGCGTCAGCGACAGCCTGGCCTTTGGCCCACACCACATTGGCCTTGGCCTTCGTGAGCTTCTCTTTCTCGAACGCGTTTACGAGTTTGATGCACTCTGCCGTATAGGGTGTGAGCACGAGCCCCTCTTTGCGTTAATGGGGAGAGAGAGAGAGGTATACCAATCTCGGTGCCGGGCACCCAGGAGGCTTCCGATGCCGGCACGCCCTTCCATTTGATAAGATACTGCGGCTGCGGTCGGCCGAAATCATCCTTGCGCACACGCTTCTTCAAGATCTGCAGAGATACGGATCAGCGATCGCAATCTCGCCTGTGTCTAGTTTTGTAGGGCATTTATAAGAAAAAGAGCGTGACTACGGACCTTCTCGGGGATGTACTCGAAGTCACCCTCCTCCTCGTCATATTCTGCGCCGTAGCCCTTCTCCTCGGTCGAGTCATCTTCAGGAACAAGCGAATCGTTGAGCAACGCATGGTAGAGGGGGCGAGGAGAAGGAAAGACGGAGGACGAACCTGCGTCCTCGCGAGGGTCCAGAACTGTGAAGCCTTGGTCCCTCCACTTCTGGAGTTCGGCCTCGGAAGCCTTTGCGGCAGAACCGGACGTGGCGGCGGGCATTGCCAGCGGCATGCCAATTGGATATGACCACTCGCCGATGCAAAGCACCTGGTTGATCACATCGGGGGGGGGGGCAAACAATCAGTAAACACTGCAAACTGATCCGACGCTACAGATCTAAAACGCCGAAAGAAGGAGAGTGTACATTGTTTGCCGCAGATGGGTGAAGACCGCCCACGACGCCCTTGCGCACCTTACGGCCCCTGGGGTCTTCCTCCTCCTCGGGCACGAATTCCCGGTCGATAAGGTCGGTAAGACCGCGCATACGCTGCCGCGCGATCTTCATGGCCGACATAATGTCGGCTCGCTTTCGCGACACATTGGTGAAGAACTGCTGCGCGGCGGCGTCGATGCCAGTGGTCTCACTGTCAGATTCGCCGGAGCTCGAAGCCGTCAGCAGGTCGCCCTCGAGCACCTCCGACAGCTTCTCGGTGGCGATCTCCAGGTCCTCTTGCAGGAATTCGAAGAGCTCC
>CDFC01059487.1:62488-77729 GCA_000826385.1 Acanthamoeba rhysodes | reverse complement strand
ACACACACACACACACACACACACACACACACACACACACACACACACACACACACGAGCGCGAGGCAAATGAGTGCCGTGTGCGGTGGCTCGTGTGCGTGTGTCCTGGGTGCGTACTCTGGCTCAAGCCCTCGGCCGAGGCCGAAGAGGGTGCGAAGAAGGTGGCGGAGGGCCAGCTGGCGTGGGCCTTCAGGATGAACTGCGCAATCGGCTGGAGAACGAAAAACGAAAACATTAACGAATTAGCGAATCTGTTAGCGGAGGGAGGGGGGGGGTGAGGTCACGTACCGTCTGAGTGCCGTAGAGGAAGATGGCCTCCGGCACCTGGTTCCTTGCGCTGGCGGTGGCGCTGAGGCTGGCGAACGCGTTGGTGATGTTGCCGGTGGTCGGGTCGTACGAGGCGTTGGCGATGATGTTGACGCCCAGGAAGCTGAGTGAGTTGAGCAGGGCTTTAAAGCCGTTGGCGCCCGTGGTGTCGTTCGACCAGAGGGCGATCACGCGGAACTTCTTGAGCGAGCTCGACATGTAGTTCACCAGCAGCGTGGTCTCGTCGGCCACGGAGCCGCGGATGTTGATCACGTTCTCGCGCCACGGGTCGCGCAGATCGGTGGAGCCGGCGACAGGGCCGACCAGGGGCACCTTGAGACCGGTGACAAGATCGACCACCGACGACACTGTTTCGTCGCCGACGCTGCCTGCAAGTCGCACACGCGCGTCAGTCATCGTGGTGCGCACACGCACCACCGCACACCGGGTTGGTGTGAGTACCCATGATACCGAACACAGTGTTCTCGTTCACGAGCGTGTTGACGTTCGCGGCGGCCTGGGCACTCTGCAGCGGTAGAACCAAAACAAAACAAACCAAACCAACACGTGAGCGAGGTGCTGGAATGTCTGGAAGTTGCGCCGGAATGTGACTTACGTCGCCCTGATCGTCGTAGGAGATGAGGAGCAGCTGACGGCCGTTGTAGCCGCCCTGCCTCGCGTTACGTCCGGAGAACGCCGCTTGAATGCCGGCGCGCACCTTGTTGCCCACAATCGCCTTATCGCCTGCGGTATCGATACATGGTGAGTGTGCTGCAGTGTCAGTGCGTGCGTGGTGTCGGGGCGGACCGGAGAAGTCGGCAGACTGGCCGAATGCTAGCGGGCGGGCCACGTCGGACGTTTGCGAACCACACACGTCGGCGAAGGAAAAGTCTCCGTTCGGGACTGGAATGTACGAGTAGTCCGCCGCCAAGGCCACCATGTACACCTTTTGGGGCGAGAAGGAGTCTTTAGCTTCCTCGCGTCGGTGGTGATTGGTGGTGGTGAGTACCTGGCGCATGCCTTGGTTGCACTTGTCGTCCGTCGTGTCCGTGAACGGACCCAGAGTGAGACTGGGCATTGATTGGAGGGGGGGGCAAGGAGGTGTTAGAGAAGACCGCGTATGCGTGTAGTAGTAGTAGTTGCGCTCTCTTGACGCTGTGGGGGGCATGTACCCGGCGATGTTGAAAGTGTTGGTGACGTCGTAGATAGTCTGCAAGAAGAGCTCGCGCAGAGCCTGCCTATCCCCTTCATCGCTCGTGTCGAAGTTCGGAGAGGAGCCCCAAGTGGCCGCAGTCCTGCAAGTTCCACAATGTGAGCATGCGTGCGTGCGTGCGAAGCAAGGCTGCGGGTGGTGGTTACATAGAGCGCATGCGGAAAAGAGTGTCGACAATCATGCGGCCCACGAGATAGCCCTCGAGCTCAGTAAACGAAGGCGAGTTACCGTCCGGGTTCTGCATGTCGACGTAAACCGTGCATCAATACAAATTAAAAATTGAATCGGGCTTTGGCGCGAGAGCGCATCGGTCTGTACGTACCGCGATCTTGGTTGCGACGTACTCGGCCACCATCTTGGGCTTCGACAGGGTGGGATTGGGAAACGGGACCACCTGAATCGCAAATTGATCAATTATTTTTTTTAAAAAAATGTAATAATGATAATAATAACGATGATAAAACGAGATGGTACCTGACTGATGTACATGGCAAGGGATCCGTCGGGCCTGGTGGACGAGACGTTTTGCTGTTTCAGGAAAGTCGAGAACAACTCAGGACCGACGAACGAGGCTGTGAGGCACAAAAACGTCAATCCACACGGATGTAGAATGATGGCCGGCGCGTGAGTGAACAGGTGAGCGGTTGGGGCAATAAGATTTAACGGGGAACGCGGTACCCATGACGAAGTAGGTGCTGAGACATGCCGTGCAGTTCTTGGTGAGGTAGAGGGACCTCCACAGTTTGATGAACACTACGATTTGCTGCAGTTGCGAGGGTCCACGCGTCGAGAAGACGATGAGGGGAGGGATGACAACGGCAACGGCGCTAATGCGTGGAGGAGAGGAAGAGAAGAAGCGTGTACCGCGAAGGTGCCGATACAGGCGATGGCTTCCGGTTCGGCCGTACCATTGGCGTAGACATCCTGAACAGCCGGATTGATGGTGGCTGCGGTGACAGCCGCGTTCCTGTCGTACACCCCCTGGCTCACCAGCTGGGCGCCACGCAATCGTTGGTCATTTGTTTTTTTTTAAAAGTTAAGATGATAGGCCCATTTTATCCTGTTTATTTTATGGGGTCGTGGCAGGGTGCGTACCTTGAGGCCGAGCAAGTTGAACGCGAGTGTGAGATTGGTGAAGCCGGCCACTTGAATGCTCTCGTTCTGGTAGAAGGCGGCCACCTTGGTGAGGCGCAGCTCGTTACTGAGGAAGCTGAGCAGGGTGTTCACTTCGTCGGCGTACGACGCGCGGACATTGACGAACAGCCTGATGGCGTAGCGGGCATTAAACCACGTGATGACAACAACGCAAGTCTATTGGCTGTTCAAATTAAAAAAAATAAAATCGAACCTGTTAAACGGTACGTAGAGGTTGTAGTTGCCTGTGTACGGGCCAATAAGGGGCGTGTTTTTTTGGGCGCACACGAACGCCGCTCCTTCAGGTTTGGTGATGGGTCGGGTCAGCACAGCGTCCCAACAGTCCACACATTCATATAATTAATTATTATTTAAAAAAGGAGAGTCAAATTTGACCAAATAAAGAGAATTAAAAATAAAAACATTTGGGAATGGTAGGAATGTACCTTGTGACTGCTCCGCGCCAATGACGCCGGCGATGGCGAACACGCCCAGGTCGTCGATCATAGTGTCGACGTTGGCCATCGTATTTGCGAGGAGGTAGTTGTCGTCTCGCACCAGCAGCTGGAGCGGGTGGCCGTTCACGCCGCCGTACGTCGTGTTGACCTCCTTGAAGGCCAGCTGGATGCCGTACGCGAACCGAATGCCCAGCTCCGCGGCCGGGTTCGCGGTGGCGTTGGTCGGTGTCGACATGCCGAAGATGATTGGCGAACCCGGAGCGCCGAGTGCTTCGTGCGCGTTGAGAGCCACCAGGAGCAGCACCGCGGTGGTGGCAACGAACCGCCACATGGAGGAAGACGAGGCGAGCTTCATCTTTCGATTCAATCGCCTCTCGAGATGCAGTTAAATTAACGAAGAATCCTGTCCAACGTCGATATAAACGATGTCGTATGCGTGTCGTGAGGGTCAATCGATGCAAAGCCACACCATCAACGCCGGAGGTAGATGAAGATAGGATGACGAAGATGAAGATAGATAGATACAAAAAGATGAGTTCGTATCGTAATACTGGTAAAAACGTCGGACACAAAAAGTCGGGCACGGGAGAAAGGGCGGAGAGCACTGTGCTTATTACCTGTTATTCGTTGAGGTTCACTCGCTTGGGCGCGTTGGGCCGGCTCGAGGTAGGGGAGAGTGGTGAAGACAAATAGGTCCCCCTCGTTTGAACGCGACCGATGTGCAGGAGGCGGCAGCTGCTTCACACGACACGAAGGCGGGGTTGGGAATAAATGCAACGATTCGAACCGTTGGCGCAAACAACGCCGACTAATTAATGAGGCCGGGCCATTCCATTGGTTGAATTTGCCGAATACCGCGGGGAAATAATCGACCGAGCCTCTCCCATTGGTCAACAATCTCCGCCACCGGATGTCGGCACGATCGTGATGTTGCTGTGTGCCAAGCAATCTGACTCGAGTGGAGTTGTAGGTTTTTACCTTTGCTTGGACACCTTTGGTTGCGGAAGAAGAGGGAGAAGAAGAAGCGCTACTTACAGATGCAGGAGAAACCGCTTTCCAGGATTCAAAGGTCCTCTCGCCCAGCGCCGGGCGCCCGCGCAGGCTGGACGACGCTCTGATCAAACGGCACCTTGACAAGCACGGTCACTTCTTGTGCCTGCCAGTCGTCCAATAACACAAAGTTTAGTGTAAAACGGGAAACCGATCAGCCGCAAGCAGAGTTGCCGCGTGCTGGTACTCCCTCATTTCCCAGCGCATCCGCCAATGCGCGCGAAGTGTAAACGAAAGAAAAGAAGAGAAGGGAGGAGTACGGAGGAGTGGGGCTCGGGCATACGCTTGAGGATGGGCCCGACGACCTTGTTGAGGAAGAGGCCCTCGATGCCTCGATAGTTCCGCTCGCAGTAATGCTCGTGCGCCACCATGAAGTGGATCAGCTTCTCCGCAATCGCGTGAATGTCCGCGCCCACCCTGCCCCGACCGCGCGTGTCAGCGGCGTTGGTCAGGCAAAACGTTCCGAGTTTGTAGCAAAGAAAGGGAGATACTTTTTGATGATGATGTTGTCGCGTTTGGCGGCGGGGTGCTCCTTGAGCTGTCGCACGAGCAGGCTCACCAGCTCCTCCACGGGGGCTGACACCTACACGCACCACATCGTTACATCTCGAGCGCTCAAAAAAGGCAGTGGAGATCGGAGAGGTGGCAGTGGTGCTGGCGTACCTTGCCGACCCGCGCGGTGCAGTTCAAGTCAGGCACAGGCGAGAAGGGGATATGGTACTGAATGCGCTGCACCATCAGGTCCTCCTGCAAGATGGCCTGCGCATCCGAAGTATCACCGTGAGCCTGGCTCAGAAAGTACCAAGCAACAATCGCTGGGTACCTTAGTTTCGCGGTGGACCTTCTCGGCGATCTCGTCCCAAGAGTCGCCCGTTCTGATCTCGTCCCGGCCAAAGTCGCTGATGAGAATGATGATGGCCTCCTTCGTGTTGACCCGCTTGGACGGGTCCTTCAAGCTCGACACGGTCTTAGGCAGACAAAGAACCTGGTGAGTCACCCCCGTCGCGTGCATGCACGCACTGTCATGCGACATACCGTTTGCGAGTCGTCCATGAAAGCGCCCACGACGCGCAGGATATCCGCCCGCATCATCTCCGCTTCATCAACCTGGGCGTGTCACGCGAGCGGTCAGCAAACGCAAGCGCCCAAAGAGAAGATAAGAGAAAGAGAAAGAGAAAGCGACGCACGACGACGATGGCCTGCGGGCACTTGGCCAAGTGGTCGATGATCTGCTCGTGAATGTACTCCCTCGCTGCCTTAATCTCCTCCTCGCTCTTGGCCATCTGGTACTGCTTGCCTGCATTCTCCCCGCAGTGCCGCATCATAGCATGCCATCACTGCGTCAGTTGGTGTGGAATGGTCGAACCAGATGCGGCCGGGGTAGTACCGCTGATCCACAAGAGGCCCTTGCACATGTCGGCCTTCTTGTCCCTGTAGGCGAAGTAGGCCTCGGCCAACAACAGCGCGGTGTGGCTCTTGCCCACCCCGTTGTCGCCGCAGAAGTGGAAGGTGAGGGGCTTCTTGCCTGTATGCGGGCACGTCGGTCAGGACAAGACATGGCAGGCCAAAGACGGGGAAGGAGAAAACAAAGAGGTGAAGTAGAAGAGGACAAAGGCGGGAAGGAGACAACGCACCGCTTGCTGCACGAAGGGCATCGGCGATGAGGACGGCGGCACGCTCCTGGCCCATGAGCTTCTTGGCCGGGCCGGGCTTTGTGGTAAGCTCCTCGAATCGCTTCACGGGCTCGAGGGTGCGTGGGCACGGGCCTGCAGGACATAAGATGCAAGCAGCTCAGGATTGGGAGCAACCTCGACTCCTTCAATTGAACGAAAGATACCAAAGCATCGAGGGCAAGCAAAGCTCGTCCACGACTCGTTGCATTCGCAATCATCAAAAGCCGCCATGGCCAGAGCCGGCAACAGCACCAACGCCAACACCAATCTCCACAATCGTGCCTGCGTCATCATCTTTTTTTACACGTTTGAATTGATTTTCTTTTTTCTCTTTTTGTGCTGACGTGGCGCCCAAATAAATTTATTATTATTATTGCTTGGTGTCGCTCTGCGCTGCTGGGCTTGGCGAAGCGAACAGGGCAGCGATCTCGCGAACGACCGGCTCGGGGTTGTCGAGATGTGGGTGGTGGCCACCCGGCACGACGATCTCGCGGACGACCTGCTTGGCCACCGCCTTCTTCCGGATCGGGTAGAGCTGCTTGAAGAGCGGCTCGTAGTCGGTGAAGAGGAAGCCCTGGTCGCCCAGCACAACCACGATGGGGCAGGCGATTCGTTCAAGGCACTCGGTCACCTGCTCCTCGTTCATGCGCAGAAGCGACGAGCATCGCAGGCTTCGGTCCTGGCTGAACACCACCCCGTTCTCGACCTGCGTCGTGTCGCGTGTTATGACAAGCTCCAGGCTGGCTAGATCTGACCTGATTGAAGCCAGCAGGGGCGTCGCGCACCTGCTTGAGGGATCGGGTCACGAGCTTGACGACCGATTCGCGCTTCATCTGCGGCTGGCTTTCGCACCACCGATCCACGGCGGCGTCGAGGTCCGCATAGACGGGCGGTGGACGAGAGTGCACCATCTTCGCGAGGATGTCAACAACGCCGTATGGGTGAGAGAGCGCCGTGTGTGCGGGGTGAGCGTGGTTCGTGGCAGCATACCTTGTTGGTGAACATGGCCTTGTTGAAGTCGTCGACAAAGTTGCTTTTCTTGGGATTGGTCCATGGACCCAGACCCTCGACCACGATCAAGTGCTTCACGCGTGAGGCATAGAGGCCGGCGATGATCGACGTCAGCCCCGCACCCAGGGAGTGGCCCATCAGGGAAAACGACTCCCAGCCCAGACCATCTGCCGACAACACAAGAAGAGAGCAGTGACGCTGATGATTACTTCGACGCGACGCGACACGACAAAGGAGAAAAAGTGAGACGCACCAGCGAAGCTGACGATGTCTGGAATGTACTCGAGGAAGTTGTAGGGTCCTTTGCCCGACCTGTGCTCGCTCTGGCCGTGGCCGGGAAGGTCGATCGCCACCAACCGAACGTCTGGTGAATGCAACGCCATGTCGACCATATGAGCGAGGTGCGATGTGAAAGAGCAAACAGGTGTTTCTGAAACGGGACCTGCGGCTGCGACGAGCAGCGGTGCCAAGTGGTCCCACGTGGCAGCGTTGTCCATCCAGCCATGGACGGCCAGCACCCGGTGAGGTGCGTCTTCTCTTCCCCACGCCTACGTCCACGTCAGCACGTCCCCCCCAATACTATTTTTATTTAAAAAATAGTATTACAAATATGTATTACAACCTAGCAGTACCTTGCCGGCGAGGACGAGGTCGCTGAAGCTGCTGGTGTGGGTGATTTCGGTCATTATGCCCCGACGTGGAAGCGTCACGACAGCGGCAAGCCCCTGCTGAGCTGAACGAACTGGCGCGGCAAACCGGTAGAAAAGCCCGCTGTCGCCTGCTACACGCTGCATTGATGTCCGGAGAATAAAAAAAGTTCAAAAAAGAAAGATAAGGTGAGCGAGGAAGCTGAACTATTACGGGGAAAATGAATTGCAGATATTCTGAATTCCAAGGCAGCCCAGTTAATTCATTTGATTTGCAGCTGCCTTCTTCGTCTTGTTCGACGTTGTCTTGGCTCTCCTCGCCTGGCGTTCCGCGCGTGGTGGTCGAGGCTCCAAGCTCGCTTGATTCTTTCGTTCCTGTTTGACGTCGGGTGAACCCGAGCGGTGCTGCAAGCTTGAGAAGGACCTTCTCTCTGCAACAGGTCACTGCACTACATCTCCATCATCTGGAAGTGCACTTGAGGATGATGGCCAGCAAGCATCTGAGCAGCGCGAAGGAGCGCAAACGATCAGAAAAGGGAGCCATCGACAACGAAGGAAGAGAAAGCGATGAAGACCAAGAGCAGCTGCGCCAACATCTCGAGCGTCTGGCCAAGGTAACGGGCAGCAAGAGGGCATCGGGCAAGTACAAGAAGAAGCAAGTGGCACTCCTTCTGCGGCAGTATCTCGAAATCATCGAAAATGAAGGAAGCAATGGAGATGGAGATGAAGCGCCTGCGACAACAGCGGGAGATGAAGAGCAGGTGGGCTCGACCATCGTGGTGGACAAGGATGGGCGACCCTCGCCTCCCATGTCAAATAGCGATCCGAAGTGCTTCGCGGACACTGAAATGGGCGGTTTCGAGATTGGCGATGACGACGACGACGATGACGAGGACTACGAAGATGAAGAGGAGGAAGATCTCTCTGCCTCAACCGACGAAGACGCCGCAGCGTCGTCTGACAATGGAAGCGACAAGCTCTCGACCGAGGAGGAACTGCTGGAGGATGTGGAGAAAGAGGCGGAAGACAAGCTCAGCGAGCGATTCCTCGATTACGACAAGGTGTGGGAGTACGCTATGGCCACGGTACGCTACACGTTCGCGCGATGCGCATCGTTTTTTTCCCTGTTTTGATTGCCGCACGCTCGATGTGATGAGAAAACAAACATGCTCTTGCGAGTAGGGCAAGATCTCATGCTCTGATTCGATTGTCTCTTTCACTACAATAATAACATATGTTTGGCCTACGCTGCAGCCGCAAGGTCTGCTTGGCCAAGTGAAGAAGGGCTTCATGAAGCCCGCCCTGATCGAAGTATCCAACGGCCTTCTTCTCTACGCCCGCCTTTCCTTCAAGGTACAACCGGGCGCTTCATCTTCTCTCTACCCCCCCCCCTCAGATCTTGCTGGCCTTCCCTCTCTTTCTTCATCGCCTGGCAGCGCGTGTAGTGCCACCACCTCACGTCCATCATGTGACGCACGTGCAGGGTGGTGGACAACTGCACCACGACGCCAGCGTGCGCATGACCGCCAAGGAGGTCCTGGCCGCGGGACCCGTACGAGCGCGCGTTCTCTTCGGCATCCAAGAGGGCTGGCCCTTCAACGTGCCCCTGAAGAAGGGTACCCAAGCGCCGCTGCCCATCCTGTCGCTGCTCCAGCCATTAACAAGACACGCACGACACCACACGCACCCCCGCACACGCACCCCCGCACACGACTTTGGCTGCAGGCAACAAGAAGAAGATCTACCACGTTGCAGCGGACAGCCAGCAAGAGGCCCATGTATGGCTGCACACCATTCTCGAGGCGCCCAAGGACTCGACCAAGTCCGTGCGCGGCTTCCTGTGGGTCGAAAGCGCGCAGACGGGCAAGTGGAGCCGCTACTACTGCATCGCCGATCCGACCCATTTTGAGTGGTTCCGTACCAAGCAAGCTGTACGCCCACGCTCACCCCTGCTAGAGCTACCGAGTCTTGTTGGCGCCACAACGCTCATCGAACCGTTATGTCTCTGTTCTCTTCCAGAAAACGTATGACATGAAAACGCTGCATGCGAAGAACATGAAGCTCACCGGGTCTACGGTCGAAGGCAGCTACACGGAGGTGAACTGCGCTCTGTTCCGACTAGCGCGGCGTATGTGCAGAACCCTAACCTTATGTATGCGTGGCGTGTGTGCGTGTGCGGGCGAGCAGACGTCGCCGGTCAGCACGATGAAGAGCACGCCAAAGGTCTCGAAGAAGGCCCTTCGTTCGCACCACATGCGCGAACTGAAGAACTACGACCACGAGCTCATACTGTGGACTCGGGAGCGACCCGTAAAGAAGGTGTTTCACTTCATGACTGAGTCGAACGATCGCCGTCTCTTCTGGAAGAATGTCTTCGTAGCCGCTGCTGCCACTGCGAAGGACAACGCCGACGCCTCGCCGCTGCAATTGCAGCCGCCGCCGTCGAACACGCAGCTCGCAAGCGTCCAGCAATCCTCTGTTCTGTCGCCGTCATCTCAGCCGAGCTCGCGTGGCCCTTCGCGCCCGTCGTCGCGCCCGTCGTCGGCCTACGGGAACGGCCCGGTATCGCTGTCCGACCCATCGTACGCAGCGGCTGCGTCGGCGCCGTCGCTCAGCCATTCAGAACCTCCCGTCAGTGGCGGCGGCTCGGTCACGGCCTCGTCGGCGTCGACGGGAGCGACTGTCACCTTCTCCGCGCTGCCCGCGGGCTCGAATCCGTTCCAGCCGTCGGCCGCGTCGGCCTACATGGCGACCCGCTTCTCGTCGCTCTCCGAGCACATGGCCTATGCGCTCAAGGGTGTGGGCGAAGAGGAAAAGAAAACAACAGAAAAGCGAAAGGAAAAGGAGGCAAGTGGAGGAATGGAGGACACCTCATCGGTACCAGCCACGCCCGAAAGTCGCCCGCGTCTGTCGACCCTCTCGCGCGACGCCTCCATCTTCCGTACGTCATTACCATCTTCTTCACCACTTGCTTGCTTGATTGCTTGCTTATTCATGGCCTCGACGTTTCTGCGCTGCGTAGGTTCTGGCGTCGGCTTGGAAACAAAAGAAAGTACGTAGGAAGCACAGTGTGCTTAATTTTCATTCATCATACAAAATGGTTGTCGTAGTGGCTCGTGGCTAACACAATGGAATGGCAGCCACTCAGCTCCGCAATGATCTGCGAGACCTGATGGAGCAAGCCGACAGAGAAGCGGGCAAGACTCGATGTATGTGCACTCACATCTTCTTCTAGAACTCGATCCTTAAGTCTCACCCGGCTGACGTGACTGCAACAAACGACACACGACGCTACAGTCGGCAATTATTCTCTGGCCAAGTCCGGCGTCGGCGACGGCCACGTGCGCGTGATCTCCCTCGACGGCGGCGGACTTAGGGCGGTCATGGAGGCCGTCATCCTCGAGCGGCTCCTCGAGTTCTTTCCTGGTACGTACGCCAGACCTGCCTTGTCAGCCCGCGCAGCGTTAGGCGCTACCGTATCACACAACGCCACTGACGGCCAACGGTTTTGCGATAAGATCTGTTGGAGCGAACGGACATGTTTGCGGGCATCTCCGGCGGCAGCATGGTGGCCGTGGGCCTCGTGTGCGGTCGCTCGCCCACCTTCATCCGCCGCCTCCTGGACATCCTCGCGCCTCGCGTCTTCAACCCCAAGGTGTGAGCTTCGCCCTCGCCCTCGCCCTCGCCTCCAGTCATTCGCTGGCTTCTGACCTCTTACGTTGCTGCGGCTACCCACCTTCATCACCAGGGCCGATTCCGCACGGGCAAGGCCATCCAAAGCTCCAAGTTTGCCAACAAGAACCTCATCGTGGCCGGCTCCGAAGGTGCGTTCGATCGCCCCAACCAAACCTCTAAAACGATTTTTGGTGTTTACTCCTTTCTTGTCGTCATCATCATCGCCAGTCACGAAGAACATCAAGCTTGACCAGGTGCGTCCCAAGATGCTGCTCATCCCTTCGTTCCTACTCGACAACGGGCTCAACAACGAAGAGCGGAGCTGGGAGCCCCTCATCTTCCACAACGTCGTACGCACACTCTCCGTTCACTTTTGGGGCCAATTATGAATCACAAAATCTCCAGCCGACGCTGTACCACGCCATTCACTCACTTACCGCCGCCACCTTGACCGCCGCCCTCCACGCATGGTGCAGCCGCTGAAGCCGAAGCAGCTGCGCGCGAGCTCGTTCCCTAGATCGAACACGCGAGAGCTGGAGGTAAAGCTGCACGGCAGCGGCAACCTCACACGCGCGCACAAGCGCTCGTGCAGCATCGACGAGCGCAAGAAGAAGGACAAGTCGGCCTCCACGGACCCGTCGGCGCCGGTGGCGACGTCGACGTCTTCGCTGCTGGGCGACCTTAAGGAAAAGGAGACCGTGCTCCGCAAGAAGGAGAAGAAGCGAGGCGAGTCGTTCAACAACCGGTCTTCGACGGCGTCCCTGGTGAGCCCGCGCGAGAAGGTGGCCCACAAGCGCACCCGAAGCTCGGCCGACGACCTCACCAAGGTCGCCGGCATCAAGGACCGCACCAAGGAGTCTCTGTGTACGTTCTTTTTAATTTGTTTTATTGGCGATTTTCTATTCCAATACTCTATTTTCGCACCACAGTGCGGCCCGATCTGACGGGCTCGAGCAAGCTCAAGGTGCGAAGCGGCGTTTCGCAGAAGAAGGAGGAGGCCGGCGAGAGCGAGGAGTCCGACGCCAGCGACGACGAGGACGATGACGATGACGCCCTGTGCGTGGACGAAGAACGCAACGTGCCCATCTGGGGTACTGCACTCCCTCTGAGCGCGCGTGCCGTCTGTGTGCCGTGTGCTGACGTGCGCGGTGGCGGCGTGGTGTTTGTAGACTGCGTGATGGGATCGTCGGCGGCCCCAACGTATTTTCCGTCGTACAAGCGACAAATTGACGCGGCGGTGATGTGCAACAACCCGGCCCTCGCCGCCATTTCGACGCTCATGAGCGAGCGGGCGGCCCAGCCCAAGACGCCCAAGCAGATCCACATCCTCTCCCTCGGCACCGGTCGGCTGTCGCAGTTCATCGACGGCGACCAGCACGACTGGGGCATGATCAAGTGGGCGCCCTATCTCCTCCAGATCATGGTAGGCGCCCGTACAAACACACTGCACACCGCCCACACGCGCGCACATGTGTTGTTAATACGTACGGTGCTATAACGACCACAATCAGATCGGCGCCACGTCGCTGTATGAGCAGAAGCAGGCCAAGGCCATTCTGGGCCCGCGGTATCACCGCGTGGATCCGTTCCTGCCCGCACGTACGCTCCCTCGCGCTCTCGCGACCGACAATAACGATCACATGAGCTCACAGCCCTCCTCCGCTCTCCCCAGCGCTGGCCATGGACGAGCCTCTGCTCCTCTCTGTTTTGGTCGAGCAGGCCATGAAGGTGAGTGCCCGTCCTGTGCGTGTGTGTCGTGCGTGTGCGTGATGCTGAAAAGTGTGATGATTGCTATCCAGGTGGACTTGGAGGAGACGATTGAGTGGATCGAGGAGAATTGGTACTCGGAGGAGGAACGCAAGGAGCGACGGGCCAAGCGCGAGCGCGAGCAGCAACAGCAGCAGTCGGCGGCGGCGCAGACCCATAGCAGCGACAGCGCGCCGCTGGCCAACGGTTCTTCCGCGACGGCGGCCGCCGGCAAGCTGCAGGGTGGAAGTTCCAGCAACAAGCTCAAGGGCGCCGGCAGCAAGGACAAGAAGAGCCGCGACAAGAAGAAGCGGAAGGCCAAGAAGGCCAACCGCAAGAGCGTCTACGCGCCCGTGGGCCAGGAGGGCGAAGAGTCCACCCTGCGCGGCAACTGGGGCGATGCCGCCTGGTTCGGCAGCCTCAACAGCACCTGAGCGCCACCTTGCTCTCGCGGGAGCGCAAAAAGAAAAGTTTTTCTTTTATCTTTTCTCCTTCGCATTAATTTCGTTTGCTAAAGTCCCTGATTGGGCGGTGGCCACTGTTGTGTTCTTCTTCTCCTGCGTACAACCACACAACACAGCCATGCGTCAGGGCTCGACTTGCTTTTTACTGGTGGTGCTCGCTGCCTTCGTCGGTTCGCCCTCTTCGCCTTCCTTATTTGTTTTATATGTATATATAGATGGATTAGAACTAAACTATTGTGTGTGGGGGGTGGCGCAGGGCTGAGCGCGGCAGCGCCCCCGAAGGGAACGTGGCCGCCGCCGTGCAGGTTCGCGCCGCTCTACACCATGGGCGAGCTGCTGCACGACGAGGAGGCGCGCCGCTCCTTCATTGACTCGGCCATCTACCACGAGGGCCACTTCCACGAGATAGGCTACAACCACCACTCCGGTAAGTCGGTTGTAGGCATCCCCTCACCCTCCACCACCGCGGTGTTCTCTTCCCTTCTTCCTCTCCTCTTTCCACTCCGCGAAGCGCCTCGCGGCTCTTATTCGCCCAATCCCCAATCAAAACACTACTTGTCTTTCACTTTCCCGGTGATCTCATTGGTTTATTTTAACGTGTGTGTCGTGTGCTGTGTGTGTCGCGGGCGATCCAGGGCTGACGTACGACGGGCACACGATCAACTACCAGAGCGGCGAGTTGATGCCGCCCATTCACAACTTCAGCGCGCCCTCCAAGGAGTCTGTCCACGTGGCCCTCCTCGCGCTATCGCTCCTCGGCAACGAACGGTTCGCGGCCCGTCCCTCCCCTTCTACTCGCACCGCGTCTCACCCACGTTCGTGTCGTGTCGTGTCGTTGGTCGTGTCGTTGGTCGTGTCGTGTCGTGTCGTTGGTCGTGTCGTGTCGTGTCGTGTGTTGTGTACAAACGTTTAGGGCCAGGCTGTTCTTCAATGTGTCGGCCGAGAAGGCTGGCCAGTCCGTGGACGAGCTGGCCATCGACATCCTCCAGAAGAAGATGAACGCCTACGAACGCTTCAACGCCCAGTACCCCGGCTATGGCGGTACGACCACCGACACTCCTCCCCTTTTCTCTGTAAAGATGGTCTGACCTCTGCACGTGCTCGGCGCAGGCTATCTGCCCTGGTACGTGATCACCGACTCGAGCCTCTTCCCCATCCCCCCTGGCTGGGTACAACACACGTCTCCCTCCACACGACACACGACACAAACGACACGCACGACACACGACACACGACACACACCGCGTGAAAGGTGTGACTGAAAATGCATGTGGGTTGCAGACGTCGCGCGTTCCGAGCTTGGACAACGGCGAGTGGGTGTGGGCGTTGAAGGCGGCCGTGGAGGCCCTCGAGCAGCGGGAGCAGCCCACCCTGGCCAAGCGCTACTCGGTACCCACCTTGCTCTCTCTCTCTCTCTCTCCCCCCCCCCAAATTGTAGTTGGCCGCGACTGACCAACGGTTGGTGACCGCGTGCCATGTCGACATGACCCCCAGAACTACGTCGACATGCTGGCCAAGAACGCGTTGCTGGTGTTCTACGCGGGCGAAGGGAGGCTCCGCACGGTGACCGTGATCGCCAACATGAGCGCTCCGCCCTCGCCCGGTAACTACTACGGTCCTCCGCAGGTGAGTCTAGAGCACCCCTGCCCGCTCTCTGATGACGACGATTGAACTTAACATCATATGCTGGGGCGGGCACACAGGTTGGCTATCTCGACGACCCCTATGAGGGCGAGCTGTTCACCTTCTTCGTTGACCTCTACTCGATGGCACACGACCCTGCCGAGAGGTGCGTCTCCGACGCCCGTGTGTGTGTGTGTGTGTGTGTGTGTGTGTGTGTGTGTGTGTGTGTGTGTGTGTGTGT
>CDFC01059487.1:39431-54622 GCA_000826385.1 Acanthamoeba rhysodes | reverse complement strand
CAAAGCTCGCGACACCGACCGACTCACGCGTGAATGCGGTCCTGGGATGCGCGCACGGGGGGCAGGTGGTGGCCACGGGCGTGGTGATCGACGCGGCGCCCACGGCCAAGGACGAGTTCCTGCTGCGCCGCGTCGTCCACACGCCCAGCCAGTCCCCCGCTCTCTAACTTCTTCTTGTTGAAGAAGACGGTGTTGTAGAGTAGTTCTCAGGAAAAGGGTGGAGGTGATGAGGAAGGGGATGAAGACGACGACAACGATGATGAAGATGATGTAGCAATAATAAGCGCTTTATTACCGCTCTGTTGGTGTAGCTGGTTCTCGAGTAGTGGTGTGTGTAGAGACAAAAGTGTACAGGTTGTTCACCTTCTCTCCTCCTTCAGCAATCGTACGATCGCCCACGCCGATGCGCGACGAGATGTTGATGAAGGAGAAGAAGAAGGAGAGATGGGACCGACTTGATGGTGATCACCAATAGATCACGACTCGAGAGAGCAGCCGCAGAGCGGGCACTTGGTGGAAGCCGTGCTGAGCCACTGGACGATGCACTCGGTGTGGAAGCAGTGCTGGCAGCGGGGCAGCTCCTTGACGCCCTCGCCCACCTCGAACGAGCACATGCAGATGGCGCACCGCTCGCCGTCGCCCTCGACCAGAGCCGAGCCAGGCTCCACCGTGCGCGACGGGAACGAGTCGATGAGGTTGGTCGACAGGGTCTTGGGCTTGACCGTCGAGTCGAGCATGAGCAGCAGCTCGTAGTCCTCCGGCGTCAGCTCGCGGTTGAGTAGGTCGTTGAGCTGCTGGGCCGACAGACCGCACTGGACCACGCTGCCTCGGTCGATGGCGGACGTCACCTCGCGCTCATACGACGGCACTCGACCGTTGTTGGTCGACGACGAAGATGAGCGCGCAGCGGTGCGAGTGGCAGACTTCGGAGCGGAAGATGAAGAGGCAGAAGAAGTGGAAGGAATGACGATGTCCTGGCGGATGGCCTGGTAGTCGATGGTGCGGTACTCGAGGCCGCGTGTGGCGTTGGCCTTGTAGGCGCACACCTGCTCGAACACGAGGCCGACGCGCTCGCACCGCCTCCGCTCGTCGCGGGCGTTGACCCATCGGCCGGGCCGCACGCGCGGCTTCTTGTGGCTGCGCGAGTGGCGTCGCACGACGTGGCCGCCGAGCTTGGGAGACACGACCCGGCGCTCCCAGCGCTCGCTCTCGTGCTCGAGGGTCACGTCATCGTCGGTCTCGGCCATGTCAAAGTCGAGGCCGGCGTAGTGGTCCAGGTCGGGCAGGCTGTAGTGGTTGTTGGCGGAGTCCTCGGCCTCCGCGTCGTCGGCGAAGAGGTCGATGTAGTAGGCCTCGGCTTCGTCCTGGTCGTCGAAGCAATAGAGGTCGTCGCTGAAGAGGTCCAGGCTCGTGTCGTCTTCATCTTCGTCTTCGTGTAGCGAGTCGATGAGTAGACCTTCTTCGCCGCTCTCCTCTTCCTCGCGAGCTGCCTGCTCTTCCTCCTCGGTCATCTTCTCCTTGCCCTTGTCCTTCTTCATCATCTTCTCCTCCTCCACGTTCTTCTCGAGTAGAATGGCCTCGTCGTCTTCGTCGGTGGTGGTGGTAGGTCGCAGCTGGAACCTCTCCTCGAAGGTCTGGTACTGGGCGAAGAAGAGCGAGAGCAGGTCGACCTGGTTGATGTCGTTCATCTTCTGAAACTTCTTCTTCCCCTTCTTCTTCGGCTTCTCGACCTCGCTGGTCGAGGGCAGCACGGCGTTGGTGGCAAATATGGCGGTCATCTTGTTTCGCGTAGAGTAGTGGCTTCGAATTGATTCGATTCGATTCGATTCAGGGGGGAAAGAGAGAGATGATGGAGAGAAGTGGCCGGGGAGGTAGAGAGTACACTATACAGTGCAGGGGAGACTCGTCCCTTCTTCCCTCTCGCTCTTGTGGTGGAACAACAAACAAAAAGGCCAACAGACACAGAACGCGAAATTTATGGCGGCATTTCTGTGATGCATTTTTCGCGTGCCGGAAACGGTTCCCTCTTTTTTCATCGATTGATTCCATTTTCTTTCCGCATTTCATTTCGCCGAATGCATGTTTCTGGGTTTTATCATAGTGTCGGTTCGTGCTCAAGAGAACGATAATAATTATCAAAATGAATAAAAATAAGTACGTTATGCTTTTATTTGTTGCACTGGGGCGAGGTGGAGGCCACGGCGACCACGAGCCGCATGAACGCATGCTTGCGGGGCTGTCGGCGGGCCATCTTGCGCCAGTCCGCGTACGCGTAGCGCAGTGCGTCGTCGCTCTGAATCCCGACCAGGTCGCCCTCGGCGTCCCAGTAGCTGACCCGGACCCCGAGGCCGCGGGCGCCCTCCTCCATCAGTAGGGCCAGCAGGAGCGGCCCGTGGAGCCGGTGGACCTCCTCCATCAGGTCGGCGTAGGCCAGGGGCCGCCGGGCGTCGAGCCGCAGCAGCGAGATGTCGTCGTAGTACGACGACTCGGCCCTGCGCCGCTTCCTCGACCGCTCGTCGACCTCCAGTTGCATCTCGCTGTCGCTTGACGAAGACGACGATGACGACGAGTCGTGATGATGGTCGCTGGTGTCGGTGAGGGCCGAGAGCTGGAGGCAGCACTTGATCACCACCACGCCGTGCTGGTCGGCGTAGGCCAGGGTAGGGGTCGTTCGGAACTGCTTGCCGGTCGAGGTCGTGGGCGCCGGCAGCTGTCGAGCCTTGACCGCGCGCGACGTGGCCGCAAGCAGAGCAGCTGGCGGCTTGGTCTCCTCCGAAGAGTGGGAAGGTGACGCAGGTGACGAAAGCGAAGGCAAAGACAAGGGCGACGGAGCGACTTGTGACGGAGTGGTCGTTGGGGTGATCCACTTGCGGAAGGTGGCCACGGGGCCGATCGACGACCGGTGCTTGGGTGCGGCCTGGGACAAGGCCGCCACGAGCTCCTCGGCGATGTCGACGTTTGGCTGGTCGTGGTCCCCGGCCTTGCGTCGGCTCGAGCTCGCGCTTGCGCTAGGCGACTGAACTCCGCTGGGCGGTGCCGGCCCGAACGCGAAGAAGTCGGCCGAGTCGGGCATCGACGACAGCGACGATGAGCGTTTCCTCCCGATTGGCTCTCTCCCGAGTGGCTCGGAGTTGTCCTCGACAACCGGGACACTGGAACGTTCGGCGGAAGAATCGTCGGAAGAGTCGGCAAAGTCCACCGCCGATTGGGCCCGCAGGCGCGTGGCCAGTTCAACGCGTCGCAGAGAGATGCACTTCTCCGACGCCGCGAAGGGCTTGATCGCGACCGGCAGCCCCACCACCGGCTCCGTCGACCTACCACCGCCACCGGCCTTGTGGTGTGGATGCTTCACGGCGGCGGCCTTGGACTGGAGCTCCTCCTGCTGGCGCTTGAGGTTGAGCAGCGCCAGCCACAGCCGCCGCTTGTCGACCACCGACAGAACGCCCAGCTGGTCGCACAGCCGGCCGAGGGCCTCGGACTCCTGGTTGACCGCGGCCGAGTGGGAGTTGCGTCGCGGCCCAGCCGCCATGCCGGGGCCGATGAAGCTGCGGGAGCGCAGCAGCCCAAAGTTGGGCGACGACGCCGAGGCCCGCAGCTGCGGGTGCTCGATCGATAAAGGCGAAGATGAAGATGAAGATGAGGTGGGGGAGGAAGGCGCGGAACAGATGCGGGGGGACTTGAAGAAGGGGGTCGTGGAGGCGTTGAGGAGGTGAGCGCCCTTGAGCTTGGCCTTCTTGGCGGCCGGCGCGTAGGCGTTGAGGCCCTGCTGCTCGAGGAATCGGACCACCTCCTTCGTGTTCCAGTCCCTGGGCTGCCGCGCCGGCTGGGCCGCGTCGGCCGCCGGCCTGGCCCGCCATCGGCGTAGGGCGCTCATTCCCCGAATTCCTTTCTGGCTGAGGTCCGAGAGCCCCTCGGGCGAGGTCCGCGTTGCTTGGTTTCTTCCTCCCTCGTCTTTCCTTCTGCTGCTTTCTTCTCCTTGGGTGGTCTCAAGGTTAACTTCGGCTTCTGGCCTGTTCGTTCTTCGTTCTTCGTTCTTCGTTCTTTAGCGATTGGGTTCGTTCGATTCCGACCACTTGGTTATCAAGGTATATCTAATCTGTTCTGGTCTTGATCTTCTTGCGCGTCGAGCTTGTTGATGTATGATGGGTGGCTTCGGGCTAGGTGGTGGTTGGAGTGGTGGGCGAGGTGCGAGCGGGTCTTGAGTTCAATGTTGTTTGAATGTGGGCCAACGCTGTGTGTGCGGGTGTTGATGTTCGTAGCTCGGTTGCGCCGCGAGAGGCCAGTACACACCTCACAACTAGGTCGAGATATAGGCTGACAGCTCACCACGACTGGCCCACATACTATGGCTTCTGTGACGTATGGCGGGTGCGAACTCGATCGCCCCTGGTGCAGGGGTGCAATGTTGCCACGCCACACAAGAGAGCACCAGCACTGATTTCTCCGGGTTCCCCAGGAATGGTCCTCCTAGGAGGACCACCATTCAAGCGGATTGGCTGTTGGCACATCACAATTCCATGGTAACCCACCTCTCCGGCTACCAAGAAATTTGCCAGCAACGCTGTATTCGTGCTGTGTGTGTGATGTTCGCGCCGGAGGTGAAGGTGCACACCATTGTTTTACATGAATGTGGGCCACGCCGCACAAGAGCACATCACCACACCCCAGCATGGTTGTGTTTGAAATAAAACATGGTGGTCGGCGGAACCACACCTTCAAGCCAGCATCTGGATGAAGGAGAGCTTGTTGTCGCTGTACGGCGGGTACCTGGACAAAAAAGTGAGACCACGTAGCTGTGCATTGAATGTTGCGTGAGCGTGGCGGGCAGCAGGTACCTGACGGAGAGGTCGAACTTGGTGGTCTTGTTGAGTACGCTCTTGTGGTGCGAGAAGACGTCGAACGAAGCCTGGCCGTGATAGGCTGAAGGTGAAGGAGGTGGGTTGAGTCGTGACCTCCTCTCCCTTAAAAAAAAAAAGC
The DNA here is from genome assembly GCA_000826385.1 of Acanthamoeba rhysodes. NCBI lineage: Eukaryota > Discosea > Longamoebia > Acanthamoebidae > Acanthamoeba > Acanthamoeba rhysodes. Next base: position 49,645 of record CDFC01059487.1, on the reverse strand, counting down.
TAGTCGTGGTCCGGACGTACCGCCAATGCCGCTGTCGCCCACGCCACCGAACGGGAGGGAGTGGACGGTGAAGTGCATGATGGTGTCGTTCACCATGGCTCCGCCGGAGATAGTCTGCCTGTTCAGTTTTGAGTTGTTCATTAGTGTGTTTGATGTTGGTCGTTGGCCAGGGGAAAGCGACACAACAAAGCAGAGAGCTGTGAATCTGGTCGTACTTGAGGACAAGGTCCACGTTGGCGCTATTCTTGGAGAAGAGGTAAAGCGCTAACGGATGCGGTCTGACGTAGCGCAAGACACACAATCAATGGATCAGCATGTAGTGCGGAGGTAGCTTTTGCCGTACCTCTTGTTGATAAAGCGCACGGCCTCGTCCAGGGACTTGATGGTGAAGATGGGCAATATGGGGCCGAAGATTTCGTCCGACATCAGCTTCGCGTCGAGAGGACCTCCCCTGCCTACAACGACGGCGACAGAAGATGTGGTCAGGTAACCAACGAGAGGATCTGGCGTGTAAATACATAACCATACAACCACAGAGATGTAAACGTACCCTTCTTGATCCAGTTGCCTTCGCAGAGTACGAGTGTGGGAGCGACATAGCGTTCACTTTCCTCGACCTCGCCGCCCTTGTCGTTGAGTATCGTGACGTCGTCGCGGCCGCGCACCTCGTCGAGGTAGCTTGACAGCCGCTTCACGTGGTTGGCAGAGATGATGCGGGCAAAGTCCTTGCTCTCCTTCGGGTTCTCGCCGTAGAACTCCCTCGTCACCTCCTTCAACTTCTCCATGAACTCCTCCTTCACATCCTCGTGCACCTGTGCGCGCCCAAACGAGGTGTGCGATGAGTGCGTGCGTGCGTGCGTGCGTGCGATCGCGACCACCGGTGGGGGCTTGTACGAGCAGGTAGTCGGGAGCGATGCAGGTCTGTCCGGCATTCCAGAACTTGCCCCACACGACCCTGCGCACGGCCGGGTCGATGTCCACCTTGTTGTCGATGATGCACGGGCTCTTGCCGCCTATACGCACAAGGGTGTGGATGAAAGTTGGTCCACTAAGGTCCCAACATGTGGGCGCGTACCGAGCTCGAGGGTCACGGGAGTGAGGTGCTCCGCGGCGGCGCGCATCACCACCTTGCCCACTGATCGCGGTCAATACGAAACAATTACAAAACTACAAACGAAATGAAGCAACGAAAGATTAGGGCAAACCTGAAGTGCTGCCAGTGTAGAAGATGTGATCGAACTTGTGGCGCAGGATGGCTGTCGTCTCCGCCACGGCGCCCTCGATCACGCGCACGGCCTCGGGGTCAAGGTACTTGGGGACGAGCTCAGCCAGCAGGTGTGACGAGTGCTTGGAGAGCTCAGACGGCTTGAGCAGCGCCGCGTTACCCGCCGCCAGCGCGCCCTGACACGAGTCCACCATCGCATCATCATCATCAGTTAGAGTTCAATCAATTGGTATAGCGCGTGTCGTGTAGTTGGTCGTGTCGCATCGTGCGTTTGAAGCTGTCCAACTCGAACATACCACGAGAGGCGCCAGGCACAGGTTGATGGGGTAGTTCCACGGCGCGATGATCAGAACCACACCTACGAGCACATCATAGCCACACGCAACACACGGCACACACGGCACGCACGGCACAAACGTTGATGAGTGCCGGACTCCAATTTTCTCTCGCGCTGGGAAGCAAGTGTACCAAGTGGCTGCTTGTGGATCTCTGAGTGGGAGAGTCCCTTCATCTGCGCCAGCGGCGTCGACACTCTCTGCGGGTGGGCCCAGGTCTTCAGATTGCGCAAGGCGAGATCGATTTCGGCGACGGTGGTGGAGATTTCAGAGAGCACGCTCTCCATGCGGCACCGGCCCAGGTCTTGAGCGAGAGCCTCCAGGATCTGCTCCTCGTTTTCCACGAACAGGTCCCGCAACGCCTTCAGCTGGTCTGTGTTCAATCGAACATTTAATTGTCGTGTGTGCGTGTGCGTGAGTGTGTGCGGTGGTCAACTTTGTGAACACAAGAGAGGACACAGCAACGGTTGTACCTTTGCGCCAGTCGAGGGATTGGGTCTTGCCCTTGTTGAAGGTGCGCCTGAGCGCGCCAACAACGCGGCTGATGTCTGGGTACTCCTCGTCCTGGCCAGAGTGCACAAAAAATCGCTTAAATAAGGAAAAATAAAATAAAATAAATGGAGGGAGAGCACTACCACAAAGTCATCTTCCTCGTCCTCGTCTTCTGGGAGATCTTCACCTTCATCTTCAATCTTCTCCTTGTCTTTTTTCTCGTCCTCGTCCGCGGCCGATCGTGGCGTTGATGCGGCTGAGCTACTCTTCGAGCCGCCACTCGCCGATCTCTTCTTCTGCTTCTTCGCCTTCTTCTTGTTTTTCTTCTCCTTCTTGCTTTCTGGGATCTCAGCCTCTCCCGATGCCACCTCTGCAGGCGACGCCAGATCTACCGATTTGGCCTCGGCATGACCCGAATGTAGCACCTCCCCATCAGGCAGAGGGCTCTGCTCCTTGTTCTCCTCGAGCGTTCTGGCGTCTCCTTCCATCGAGTATCAATCAATCAATCGCGCTACTCGTTCGAAATCTTCGTTCTTTTCTGTTTCGAAACATTTGCGAAAAACTTGGTTGTTTTTGAAAAAGTGCACCAGTTTGGCGAAAGAGCCTAGGCTTCCGTGGTGGCGTTGGAGGGAGCAGGCTCGATGCGACCAAAGAGGCCGTCCGCCTCGTCGTTGATGCCGGCGTTGAAGAAGAGGGCGTTGGTCGGCTGGTCCATCGCGCCGTTGCCGAACGCCATGCCCCACAGGCCCTCGGCCACGATCTCGCGATTGTCTGGCGCACGCAGCTGCCCGCGGCGCTGGCCCGTGGCCAGGTCGAACGCCCACATGCGGCCGTCGCCGAAGTTGCCGACCAGCAGGCCGCCGCCGAACTCGCCAAAGCTGAGCGGGGCCAGCACCATTCCCCACGGCGCGTCCAGCACGTCGCGCGAGGCGAAGCGGCGGACCAGTCTGCCACTCGGAGCAAACACGGAGATGAAGCCCAGACCAGCCCCGGTTTGCTCCTCGCCGGGCGTGGAGGCGTTCTGCTGGGCGTAGGCCACGAAGATGTCGCCCAGGATGTTGGCCACGTTGAAGGGCGAGAAGTCCGAGGGGATGTCGGGGTCCACGAAGCGGCCCGTCGTGTTGACACGCCGGAACGCGCTGTCAAACACCACCACCTCCCCTACAACAGCCACATTGTTGCCATGCAATCATTGTTAATCTGTGCGTTGCATTGTAAACCTAAAAAGGAAGAAGACGCACTGTTGGCAAAGTCGGCGGCGTAGAGGAAGCGTGCAGTGCCGTTGGCAGCGATGGCGAGGCCCTTGAACACGCTCGAGGGGCTGCCGGCCACACGCACGGCCGAGGTGAGGCTGCTCAGGGTGGCGCCCCACGCCCAGATGTTGCCCTGCTCCGTCGCCGTGATGAAGAGAGACGGCGTGCCCCCGGTCGGGTTCATCATCGGCGACCCCGATGTCGACGTGGATGAGGCCGATGGGATGGTGAAGTCCATGGCATACGGGTTAAAGACCAGGCCAGTAGGCATGTCGGTTCCTACAGCCACCTTAAGAGACGAGACCGAGCCGTCGCCCGAGATGAGGGCCAGGGTGCTGGCGCCGGTAGCGGCAATCCACGCCGGGGTGGTCGGGCCGAAGGCGATGCCCCACGGGTTGACCAGGGTGGAATCGAACGTGCTGGCCTGGACCAGGGACGAGTTCTGTTGTGGCAGCCCGGGGCGATTGCCCACGATGTCTCTGCGCTCGTAGGCCGACGCCGCTTGGTGGACCGTGAGGGCCAGTAGAAGCAGAAGTAGAGTGAGTGATGGCTTGGCCATTGGGTGCTGCCGATGGCTTGCTCGGTTGGGAGTGAGTGTTGGTTGTTACTGGGACTCATCGCGCTCCTCTATTTGAATAGGCGGTCACATACAGCCCACAGCAGGCAATGCGTAGCCTTGCGCTGGCAGCAGCGGGCCGGCGGACCACAACCCTGCGACACGCAAAGGCTCTGTGCACGACAACTCACGCCAGGCTGTAACAAGTGGTTACAGCTCCACTCCTTATCCCAGGGCCGCATGCTGAGTGATTGGTTTGTATTGATTAAATGTTGCGAAGAATGTTGTTGAGTATGTACAACTTGGCTGTGTGCTCTAGTAGTCGGTGATGGGCGTGGTTTGCGAGGAGAGAGGCAGAAGCGTGGGGATCTAGTGGATCGTCATCGATTCGAGCGATAGTGGGGCCACCGCCGCCACGGCAATGAAGAACATGAGGAGGAAGAAGAGGAAGAAGAGGAAGGAGAAGAAGACCAGCATCAGCGACACTTCCACCTTTCGAGAGGGGTCGAGAAGTTGAACGACTGATGGTCGCAACCAACAGAAGATAGAGGAGAAAGAGAAGAGAGAGGACGACGATGATGATGGTGACGGTACCTTGATGAGAGAAACGATTGAGAGAGTTTTCAAATAGGGATTGGAAGTGGGTGAGTGCTCAGCGACCCACACACACACACACACACACACACACACACACACACACACGAACTCAACAAATATCACACATGTTACGTACTTGGTACAGGACGACTCGGCCGTCGGTGGTGCCCAGCGCAATCTGGGCGCCCTTGGCGGAGAGACTGGTGATAGGTGTGACGACGTCACTGACACGGACCTGCTCCCAGTGGAGCTTCTTGCCGTCGGCGCACGAGAGGAGGCCCAGGTAGCCCTCCGGCTGGGCGAAGGCCACCGCGCCTGCCTCCTCCATTAGCGCGATCTCGCACACGTCGTACTTCACCGGAACTTCCCAGATCTGTAGCGTGTCGTGTTGTGTCGTTTGTGTCGGCGCTTTCAGATCGAGTTGGTTGGTGTGCGGGAAACGTTGAGGGAAGGGCCAAACCTTCTTGTGTGTGCTGAGGTCAATTCGCACAATGTTGACAGTCTTGAATCGTGTCGTCACGTCCACAATCAGTCCCTCGCCCAGAGCATCTGCAAGGCACGACACACACGGCACAACACCACGCACCGGTAAGCGCTTTGATCGGCATGGAGGAGAGAGACAATGAGCTCTGGGCGTACCTCGCACGTAGACGCCGTTGCGCAGTCGCTCCACGTTGGGACCGAACGCCGAGAGCGGGAACAGCTTGGTGTAGGTATCCTTGATCGGGTTGAACTGGCAGAGCATGATGGGCTGGCCCTCTTCCTTGGAACAGTAAAAGACTGGCCCAAGCAGGTTAGTTCGTTCTTTCTATTCATCTATTTCTATTCGTTTTGGGTCAGTCATGAGAAATGATGCAAGAATAGGGAATGTACATTCGTCGGTTTGCTTTTGGCAGAAATTGTAGAGGGTCACGCCGTGCAACAGCGGGCTCATGATCGAGGTGGTCTATAGAGGAGAGGAATGCAGAGAGAATGTGAGCCGCGAGGAATCGGTAATACGCGGGAAAGGAACAAGGCGTACGGTCATCTTGCCGTCGGGGGCGATGAGTCGGGCGTTCTCTGGAGGAAGCTCGCTGCATTCGACCAGCGTGTGTCCGGTGCGATTCATCCGCGCAGTGTAGTTAACGCCCAAGTCAAAGTGTCGCGCCCACGCCGTTCTGCCGCTCGGAATCACTGCATCGCACACGACACATACGTCAGCTGACATCTCAACCACGACGAGCCAGTCGGGTGAAGAGCAGTGTGTACAAATCTTGACGATGCGCCAGCGTGTGTGGTCGAGGCCCTCGGTGACGATCACTGCGTCTTCGCCGGTGGTGTCCTTGAGTGACTGGATCTGGAGTCCGCTGTCGTAGTGGCTGTAGATGTTCATCTTCTTGCTCCAGTCCTTGTTCTTCTCCGGCCGCCGTGACCAGACCTCCACCGACTTGTCCCACTACATCCCCATCAATCAATTCACAACCACATGTCAGCGATGTTAGACACACACACCACACACACACACACACACACACACACACACACACACACACACACACACACACACACACACACACACACACACACACACAATGGGCGCCAGGTACCTTGGTGACGGCCAGGGTGTCGTCGTCGTGGAAGTCGACGCCCCACACAGTCTTGCTGGTCTCGTAGTGCTTGCCCTGCGCTTCGGCGATCCGCCGCAGCTTGCGCTCCCACTTGGTCTCCTTGGCCACCTCGCCCTGGAACAGGGTCGGCTTGCACGCCGGCTTGGTCGTTGGTGCGGCCTCGGCCGCCTGGTCGCTGCCACTACCGGCCGCTGCCACGACCGTCGGTACGGCGCTGGCCACGATGTCTTCTTCGACGAAGCAGTAGGTGACCATCATCTCATCGCTCTCCTCCTTGGCCCGCTTCCGGCTGAACGCCGGGTGGTGGTCGCCGTCGTCGCCGTCGTCGGCCTGGCTGTGGTGGTTGCGGTTGCCCGTCTTGTGCCGGCCCTCGAGCTCCTCCACTGCGCGCAGGCGGTCCAATCGCACGCAGCCGTTGCGCCACGTGCCATAGATATCCTTACCGACGGCGTAGCAGGCGTCCTGCTCGCCGAGGTCGCCGCGCCCGGCGACCCGGAACACCAGGCGGCCGTCGTCCGTGAAGTGGCAGTAGGTCACGGGCCTGCCCTCCTTCAGCAGTGCGGCGCGCTGGCCCGTCTTCCAATTCAGCAGAAACAGCTGGCCGCCCATGTACTGCTGCCCAAAGTAGTCCAGCTGCTCGCACGCACATTTGACACGTTTGTTTAAAAAAAAGCAATAAAAAGTAAAAATAATACACTGTGTTTCATTTGCAATTTCGAAACACAAACGAAACGAAATGAAAGAGCTGGCGCTTCGTGATTGTCGACGTAAATGGAAATTTTTTTTATCGAGGGTGCACTTTCGGCCAAATGCACACCCCTTACGCCCCATTACTCGGGTGCCGGCACTCGGCCTCGGCGGTCGAGATACTACTGAGGCGCATCACCAAGGGCACGCGAGGAGAGGAGAGAACGAAAAGAAGGAGAGGGAAGGTGAGGTGGCCATGGTACGTACCATGGAGGTGGCGAGGGCGACGATGGGCTTGGTCGGGTGCCAGGCCAGGTGCTCGACCAGCGGGCCGGCCAGGAGGTCGAACAGCCGCAGCGGGCAGAGGGTGGCGGCGTCGTAGAAGGCCAGGCGCACGTTGCACGGCGGAGCGTACTGGAACCAGAGGTGGCAGTGGCCGCTGGCCACGGCGATCACCTCGCGCGTGCTGTTGAATTTGACCAGCTTGGGGTCGACCGTCGAGGCGAAGGCATAGTTCTGCTGACGACCGCCGAGCACGCGGGTCTGGACGAGGTAGGGCGGCTTCTTGTTGTGGCCACCGCCGCCCTTCTTGTTGTGGTCGTGGTTGGGCGGGGAGTCAGGACCACCGGACCGAGGTTGAGAAGTAATACTTGATGTGGAAGGGCCGATGGTGTGGTTGGTATCAGTTAACATGAGGTACGTGTCGTGTATGCAGGGAATGAGAGGAAAAAGAAAAGGCCGAGTACCAGCGAGACAAAGGAAAATGGATGTCCGCAAAAAGTGTGAAGCTGGGCCAAAAATGCGAGGCATTCCGCGGAAAATAACCTGCCTGTTTATGATTCCAGAGCTTGGCTTTGAAATAAAAAACAAAAAATTCTCCAAAGAAAAAAAGAGAAACGACAATCTTGATTTTGTGATTTTGTTGAAGGCCTGAATCGGTGCATTTCAGTCCCAAGATTATGGAGAAGCAGGCTGGAGGTTCTTCGCCCCTACCCAGCAAGAAGAGGCGCTGGTCCGACGCTGATCGGCTGACTCGGTGCGAAAGCGATCCATCACTTGATGTGCCTGCTGGAGTTGGGAAGGGTTCGCCCGCCACATCGAAAGCACGGTCATCCCCATCATCATCATCATCCACATCATCATCTACACCTCAAAACTCCGCCAACAACAAGAAGCGACGGAGGGACAGCAACGACTCCGCCGCCACCACCACCACCTCCGGCGATAGAGATGCGGGGCAGCTGCAGCGGCAGTCGCTCCTGCCGCAGCGCCGTGGTCTCCCCATTTGGGAAGGTGCCCTGCCGCCACAGTTGCGCCCGCACTTGTTGTGCTGTGCTGTCGCTTCCCCTCGTCACCTTTGTTCATCAACTGACCCACACACGCACGCACGCACGCCACACACACACGCACACGCACGCGCGCGCGCGCGCGCGCACACACACACACACACACACACACACACACACACACACGGTGTACCGTGCTCTGTGCATCCTCACCACATTTGTGGTCACAGCGCGGCAGCGTTTGATCGAGGAGGTGCGCAGCAGCCGTGCTGTCATCATAGTAGGAGAGACAGGAAGCGGAAAAACCACCCGTACGCTCCTTCTTTTCTTTGTGTGTGGTGGCCTAAATTGTCTGACATCTCTCGTGTGTGTGTGTCGTGTGTGTGTGTGTGTGTGTCGTGTGTCGTGTCGTGTGTCGTGTTTGTGCGTGCGTGACTGCGGCTAGAGCTACCGCAATTCCTGCACGAGTCAGGGCTTACCAAGACTGGAATGGTCGGTGTGACCCAGCCCAGGCGTGTGGCAGCGATGACGGTGGCCAAGAGAGTGGCGCAGGAGATGGGCACCCAGCTCGGCGAGGGCGTGGGCTACACCATTCGTTTCGAAGACGTCACCTCTCCGAACACCAAGGTTCGCCAACGTTCCCTTCTCGCTGCTGGTGGGCACGCCTCAGTCACTGCTGAGCCATGAGTTGAATTGAATTCCTCTCTCTCTCTCTCTTCTCTTCTCTTCTCTTGATTTTAGGTCAAATTCCTCACCGACGGCATGCTGCTGCGAGAGGCCATGCTCGACCCCATGCTCAAGAGCTATTCTGTGATCATTCTCGATGAGGCTCACGAGCGCACACTCCACACCGACGTGCTCTTTGCGCTTATCAAGGTACACACCTTCCAATCCAAGCAGCAGTGCACTGTGGATGCCAGGCCCGCAAGGCCGCATTTTGGTCGAGAGCACCCCACCAACCGCGCCGTTGGATTGCGCAGGGCATCATGAGCAAGAGGAAAGACCTGCGACTCGTGATCATGTCTGCCACCTTGGAGGCCGAGAAATTTGCTGAATACTTCAAGTGCGCACCTTACAACTTAACCACCCCTCGAGAAATAGTTCTAATCCTCATTCACTTCTTCTTCTTCTTCTTTTAGTGCGAAGGTGCTTTACGTCGCTGGCAGACAGTTCCCCGTCGATGTCTACTACGCCGATGAAAAAGAGGTCCACCAGCCCCGCTTGCCTCGGGCCGCGGCAGTTTCTGGCCGTCTTGCAAGCTAATCGCGTTGGCGCGCGCAACAAACAGGTGGACTACATGGACGCCGCGCTTCTTACGGTTCTTCAGCTTCATCTGGAAAAGCCCGCAGGCGACATGCTGCTCTTCTTGACGGGTGCGGCGTCGTCGTTGTAGACACTCGAGCATTCATTCAGAATTCATTGATCTGTCGTTTGTGGTCGCTCACCCTCAACATCGTCTGCAAACAGGCCAGGAGGAGATCGAACACATGACCAAGCTGCTCGAACAGAAGGCCCGCACTTTCGGACCTGAGGCCATGAAGGCACGTCACACGGCTCTCTGTTCTTCCGCTGCTGATATCAGCCAGGTATGCCTGTGCGCTGACCCTCTTTCCATAGTTGCTCGTTTGCCCGATTTACGCTGCCCTACCGCCCGAGAAGCAGATGGAGGCCTTCACCAAGGCCCCGCCAGGCTGCCGCAAGGTTGTTGATGTTGGTTGTTGTTATGATTGGCAAGCAATGGTGAGCTCACCCACAGCCACACGTGAGGCGTGCAGGTGATTCTGGCCACCAACATTGCGGAGACGTCCATTACGATACCCGGGATCAAGTACGTCATCGATACAGGAGTCGTCAAGGAGCGCATGTACAACGCCAAGATCGGTACTACGCCTCAACTCAAACTCGACTCCGGTGTGGGGACCACCGTTAGGACTGACATCATTTTGGTGTTTATTGCTGTTTTGTTGGTTCGAATGGATCAGGCATTGACTCATTGACGGTGGTGCCGGTCTCCAAGGCCGCCGCTCGCCAGCGATCAGGACGAGCAGGGCGAGAGGTACGTCCAGCCCTCAATCACACGCGGATGAAGCGCCCCTTTGGACGACCGACTCATTGCACCACACACACACACACACACACACACACACACACACACACACACACACACACACACACA
>CDFC01059487.1:24337-36472 GCA_000826385.1 Acanthamoeba rhysodes | reverse complement strand
ACACACACACACACACACACACACACACACACACACACACACACACACACACACACACCACGTCTGGCTCCATCCACCAAGCACACCACACGCACAAACATGCCACACGACAAGCTACCTGTCTTGAATGGCATGATCTGGAGCAAAACTGTTCCGCGCTGCAGGTACAGCGCGTTCGTCAAGCCCGAGCCGTGCATTCCGACCAGCACCGTAGTTCTGATTTGGCGGCGGTGGAAGAAGAAGAAGAAGAAGAAGACGATGGCAATGCCGATGCCGTGTTTGAGTTTTGTGCTTTCGTCGTAGCGGAACACAACGCGTCGTTAGTCGTGTGTGTCGTACCTGCGTATGGCTTGGACTTGCTGATAAAACGGGAGCGTGTCAAACAGAAGAAGCTCAGCCGACACGTTCAGCTGGAGCGTGGCGTGCAACAACTCCTGCGACGTATGAAACCAAAGCGATGCGACCACGTCAGCTGCGTTCCATTCAATGGCCATTCAATGCGAGCGAGCGCACGGGTGGATGAGGGAGGAGGGAAAAGAACGAACCTGTTCGTTGAGCAGGAACCGTTTGAAGCTGCGCGAGATGATGCCCACGTGCGACTCGGTGGGCCGCTCGACCTTGATCTCCAATCGCTGCAACGCCCAGCTCGCAAAGTCCGTCCAGTCCCGCGCTGTTCACCACCGCAGTAATGGATTGATAAATGAGTAATAAATAAATAAATGGACTCACAACAAGAACTAAATAAGAATAACAAGAATAATAATACCAATATAATGTGATATAATCTAATTTAGGTATACCGGTGGTCACGGGCTGCTGGACCATGGTGAAGCAGGTGTTGTCCTTGAGCTCGGAGCGATAGCGATAGCACTCGTGGCGGGAGAACAGTCCGTACTGCGAGAACAGACCGTCCCTTCGGCGGATCGAACAACCCAAAAGAGAGAAAGAGAAGAAGAGAAGAAGAGAGAAAGCGATGGTGAGTTCGATCGAACACGTGCCACACGTGTGTGGTGATGGCGGTGAGAGTAGTGAGCGAACCGTGTAGTCATGGCATCGCGGTCGACGATGACGACGTGGTCCTCGTGCTCCAGCCCCTTGAAGCCAGACCACCAATAGAGCAGATGGTCCGCGTACCAGTGGTAGTACATGGCCACCGAGTTGTCATCTGCGGCCGCGCGCCCAGGTGCGCACCATCGCCATCACCATCACCACCAACACCAACACCAACACGCGAACGCAAACGAGCCGCAGCGGCGCATACCAGGGCGGGCCATGTGAGGCATGCCGTGGATGTAGTGCTCGCACTGTTCCGATTCGCCGCCAGCTTCCCCAACACCTGGTGATGACCCCACGACGAACACGACGTGCACGTGACGTGAGCTCCACCGACCGAGTCGGGTCTGGAAGTGGTCGAGTGGTGGTCGACGGTCGCGTACCGCGGAGCTGCCCGTCGCGGTAGCGACTCACGACTCGCAGCGGGTTGTGCGGGTTGGCGGCGTTGTAGCCCTCGAGGGTGTTCGACTCCAGCTTGCCGTCGCAGTAGTCATCGCCCATCGCCGTCTTGAGCCCTGCACGCCCCAGCCCGCGGGTGGTCCGGTCAGTAAGCGGTCCAAGTGCGTGTGCACGGGAGTGGGGGGGTGCGCCTGGGTACCTCGTTGCACGCAGAGCGATGTGGTGGGACACCAGGCGCAAGACAACCGAACCCGGCATCGCGCTTCATCGTGCAACACGCACTTGTCCTCGACGCGCTGCGATGTGATGTGCACCACGTGTGTGGTGTGTGTGTGTGTGTGTGTCGTGTGTGTGTGTGTGTGTGTGTGTCGTGTGTGTGTCGTGTGTGTGTCGTGTGTGTGTCGTGTGTGTGTCGTGTGTGTGTGTTGTGTGTTCAATGCGCCACCAGCAAAAGAGAGAAAGAGAGAACGAAAGAGACGTAAGAATGCAGCAGTGAGTGTCGAACGATTAGAAAAAAGCGAGGGCATACCCGGCAGAACTCGTAGTTGAAGAGCGGGCCAAAGTGTTGCTTGCCGTTGGGCAGGTGCAGCAGCCTGTCCAGCTTGGTGTACTGCACGTCCGAGCTCTTCGCGCGCTCCGTAACTCTGCGCGGAGGCCTTTTATATGATATTATATTAAACTATACTACATTAAACTCTATTATACTATATTAATGGATATATGATATAAGATACGACACTCAAGAAGTATGACGTGGATTGGATTGGCGCGTGTGTACCTAATGTCATGAAAATCCACAAGGCCGCGGCGCCAGGCGCGCACGAGGGGTGGCACGTCGCTGGGGTCGTCCTCGAGCGGGTCCACCGCCGTGCGGAAGGGCTTGTAGACCCCCTTCGCCTCCACCTTCGCCCCCGCCCTCCCCGCCCGCCGCACCACCTTCCCCTCTTCTTCCGGCTTGTCGCCAACGCCAGACCCAGTGGGCAACGACGGAGCGGAAGTCGAAGCGGTCGCCTCGGCGCAATCGGAGATGGTGGTGGGCCGGGGCTGGGGCTGGGGCGAGCCGAAGCCGTCGTCGTCGACTGCCAGGCTCGAGCCCAGGTCGGCCCCCGGGTCGCCGCTGCCGTGGTCGACGTTGTTGTTGGCCGCGAACCGAAGGTGGTGCTGAAGCAGGAGGCCGCTCCACACGACCAGCCCGAGCACGATGGCCGCTGTGCGCCACTGCCACAGCTGGGCAAGGAGGCCGCTTGCTCGCCCCGCCGACGGGGCTCGCGCGAGTTTCGTTATCATCTTCTTCTCCACGCGCCAGAGACGGCAGACGAGAACTGGCGGACTGATCGGCCGGGGATCCGATTGGCAAAGTTTTTAAAGCCGATATTTTAGTATCGGAGTTACTGCACTCTCAGTGGCTTTTTCTTATGGTCCATGATCCTAGGATTGGCTCTGGTTGGGAGATGAAAATTGTCAATATGTCTTCCATACTTGAATCCGTTGTGTCCTTGTCTCTGGCTGCTTTGTGTAGAGCTGACTGTGCAAAGGCACTCCCAAACACTTGCCAACACTCAAAGTTTCCCATTGTGGAGTGGCTGTTGCCCCCTAATGACAGGTGCAGAGCCAGGAGCTTGTTAATTACCTCCCACTTGCCCCATCTTCTCTTGTTTGTTCCTTTCCCACCTCAGCACCTATCCATGTCCCTTGTGGTGCCTACCTGTTGTTCCTGAGGCACAAACAACAGGCATAAGTAGTAGTTCTGGCTTCTGGCGAAAGCCAAACATCTTAGACTGGGGATCCCCAAGAAGATGGCCTCACTCAGGCGTTGTTTTTCTCTCCGAGGTTTGTGTCTCTTCGCCACTTTTAAGTTCTCCGCGCGGAGAAAGGGAGTTTGGATCCGCACAACGGAAATGACCAGAACGTGCGAAACTCAGCCAGGCCAACAGTTTTGTTGCTTGTGTTCCACGACGTCACGTGAAATCGAACAGAGTGGATTCGATTCCTTCAACAACATCTCGCCTGCTGGCCTCCTTTGCAGGTACGGTCCGCACCATTTCCACGTGTCCATTAATTATTATTTCATCTTTTTTTTGTTCATCTTCAATTCACATTTTTCCCCTCCATCTTCGTTCCATTCCCTTCCCTGTCCTCTTTACAGAGATGGTGGAGTATGCGACAGGAGCAGGCATTTGCTTCGTGGTGTGCGTGCTTGGGCTCAGCCGCACCGTACGCTGCCTGGCGGGCCACTGCATCTCCTCCCTTCTCCTCGGGTTTGTGGTCCTCGTGGCCTACTGGCGCGTACGCCCTTCTCCTCCTACATCTCTCTTCTTCTCCTCCTCTACCGTTGTCATCTTCCATCCACCGTCAATTGATTGGGAAAGAAACTAACCGCGTAGCACATGTAGCTCTACGTCGAGTTCGTGCGCGGCAGGTGGTGGCGCCCCGACGTGGCCCTCCAGCGACTACTTCGACCAGCAGAGCTGCAGGGCACCAAGGCCGCGGCCGTGCCCATCGAAGAGGTTAAGCACAGCTTCGACACCGGTGCGTACTCTCCACCACCCCCTCCCCCCCTCCCCCCCCACAACAACATCAACAGCTCCATGTTCAACGTCTTCTGACTCTCACGGACTCGACTCGACACGATGTAGAGTTCTACGTCGAGGACCACGGCTTCGACTGCGAGCGGCACGAGGTCACGACCGAGGACGGCTACATCCTGCACTGCTTCCGCGTCTTCAAGAAGGACGTGCGCGACCTTTCCCTCCCTCCGATCCTCCTCCAGCACGGCCTGTTCCAGTCATCCGGCATCTTCGTCACCAGCGAGGAGGACAGCATGGCCTTCCACTTTGCCAGCAAGGGGTGCGTGCTCGATGCTTGTAACGTACCGCGCGTGTCGTGTAGTGTCGTGCGTTTCGCTCTGTGGCGCGCGACGTTGTCTTTCGCTGAGGGTGGCACGTGGGTAGGTACGACGTGTGGCTCGGCAACAACCGATGCATCCACGAGAAGGGCCACACCACCATGAAGCCGCACGAGGCACAGTACTGGGAGTGGGGTCTGGACGAGCTGGGCCATTTCGACTTCCCTGCGTTCGTCGACTACGTCACAAAGTACTTATGTGTTTCTGTTTATTATTTATTATTTATCTTTTTAAGCTCACCCGCTCTTCCCTTTCTTGCGGGCAGGGCCACCGGACACGAAAAGGTGGTGTTCGTGGGCCACTCCCAGGGCAACGCACAGGCGTTCGTCGGCCTGTCGCGCAATCCGCAAGTGGCGCAGAAGCTTGAACTCTTCGTGGCCCTCGCCCCCGCCTTCTACATCGGTCGTCTCGGGTACTTGGATCAGCCTGCTTCTCGCGGCTTCTCGTATTGACTGCGTCGCGTTCCCGCAGACACTGGGCGCTTGAGGCTATGGTGTCCATGCCCTCGTGCATCTTCTACCAGCTCTTCGGCGAATGTTCGTTCATTCCCGTGATGTATGTTGTGCAGCGACTGATGGCCCCGCAGGTGAGAGCACACACAACACACACACACACACAACACACACACACACACACACACACACACACACGCGCGCGCGCGCTGTGTCCGCCTTTTGTCCTGTGCTCACCTGCGATTGCACCGCACAGGCGTTCGGGCATCTGGCCTACAATATGTTCAACTATCTATTCTCCTGGGGCGACACGTACTGGTGCCACTGGCGCAAGACCAAGTACTTCCTCTTCACACCACGCCCGGTTTCGTCCCGCCTCATCCACCACTGGGGCGAGATCACAAGAACCGGCCAGCTCAAACCCTACACGGCCATGAGGTGCGTGCGCGTGCGGATGGTGGGTGTTGGATGCAAGTGCTGACGGCGATGGGAGAAGGAAGGACGCCATCGCAGACGATGAGCTGGGCCCCGAGGCGGCGAGCGAGAGGGAAGAGCGAGCCAAGGTCTACTCGGTGGCCAACATCGGGTGCCCGGTGGCGCTGTTCTATGGCGGGAAGGACAAGCTGGTTCAGGGCAAGGCGCTGGTGGAGACGCTGCAGGCCTGCAAGGAGGTCGACCTCGTCCACCATAGCGAGATCCCGCACTACGAGCACATGGACGTCGTGTGGGCGCACGATGCGCGCGACACCGTGTTCGATCCCATCGACAGCCTCATCCGCAACGCTGGCAAGCTGCGGCGAGCGTAGAGCTGCCCCGCACAACGCCGAAGCCAGGCCTTTCTCTCCCGATTTTGACGTATTTACTTTTCCATGTAAAACCATCATTATTCAATTGAAAACGAATAATAACTCTTTTTTGTTTCAATGTTCCAACATTTACTAATTATTTATTTATTTAATCTTTTGTTTTGTTTTGGTGTCCAACCTTCGGTGAAGTTGGTGCCGCGCTGACACGGTGGCTTCGACCCACAGCCGCACACAGCAGCGGTTGTACTACTGCCCTTTATTTCGACGCTACGCCAATCCGATTTCAAACCGGCGCCTCGTCGGCGAATGGCGAACGGCCAAGTGTCGAACCAATGGGGCACCACTGTTCAGCGGTGGTCTTTTCTTTTCGTTCTGCCGCTCGACCGTCGTCGCCAAGCAGCTTGTTTTTTTCGTTCCAGACAGAGAGAGACAGAGTGCGCGTGCCTCCCTTCTCGCCTTCACAACCACCAAACGCAACACCACCCCATCTTCTACACACGTACGTTTGTCTACCCCGGCAGGGCACCGCCTCTTCTTGTTTCGCTGTTCTCGTTTTTCGTTACCTTTTGAGATTCGCCAAATCGAGGAGGCCTTCTACACACACGTGTCGATGACTACTTTAGGGTTGTGGTGTTTGGGTGTAGGTGGGATCCTCATTTTATTTCTTCTTCTTCTTCTTGTTCTTCTACGTCTTGTCAGTACCTCCAATCTGCGCGTAGCGAGAGCAGGCACATTTGCTAAAAAAAAACAATCTTCTCTCTCAGATCTTCTTTCTACACTTCTCAAATGGACGGCAAGCCGAACGTGTTGGTTCTGGGTGCTACTGGCTTCATCGGCCGCAACCTCGTCAAGTACCTGGTGGAGAATGACCTCGCTGCTGTGACCTCTGTCGATAAGGTCCTCCCCAGCCTCTCCTACCTGAGCCCCCAGGAGGAGACTCTCTTCGAGAAGGCCAACTTCATGCAGAAGAACCTCGTCAGCCCTGGTTCGTGTCCCCCGACTACCATTTTCCCGTTCATTAAGTGTCAATTCGATGACTACGCTCCTCTAATGTTGCTTGGAGCTCATTTGGTCTGACGTTTAACCTCATCCTCTAGTCTCGATTGCCTCCATCTGGAGCGACACCGGCATCAAGTTCGATTACGTCATCAACTGCGCCGCCGAGACCAAGTACGGCCACAACGATGAGGTCTACAGGGAGCGCGTGCACCACCTGTCCGTCTCCTGCGCCCAGGAGGCCGCCAAGCAGGGCGTTAAGAGGTTCATCGAGGTCTCGACTGCCCAGGTCTACGAGCCCAGCAACAAGGCCAAGGACGAGAGCGGTAAGGTCGACCCCTGGACCAACCTCGCCAAGTGGAAGCTGCAGTGCGAGGAGGACCTCAAGAAGATCCCCGGCCTCAGCGTTGTCGTTGTGCGCCCCGCCATCGTGTACGGCCCTGGCGACAAGACGGGCATTGGTACCATTCAACCCCCCCCCGAATGGGCTCTCCCATTGTGTTCAATGATTTTGGCCAATGCTCACTGTCCTCTTACATTCAGCTCCTCGCATCCTTTGCGGCGCCATCTACAAGCACCTCGACAAGAAGATGAAGTTCCTCTGGAGCGGTGACATGAAGATTAACACCGTGCACGTCCACGACGTTGTCAAGGCCCTCTTCCACCTCTGCACTCACGGCGAGGATGGTGCCACCTACAACCTTGCCGACAAGAGCGGCACTGGTACATCTGTCACCAGCCATCCCCTCATTTTATCAAAAGATCTTCCCCCCCCCCATCTAATCCTCTTCTCTCGAAATCTGGCCTTACAGATCAGGAGCTTGTGAACAAGTACCTCGCCAACATGTTCGGCATCAAGACTGATTTCTTCGGCTCGATCAAGTCGAACATGGCCAAGGCCCTCGGCATGGACGCCGTCACGTCGCAGGTCAACGACAAGCACGTCGCCCCGTGGAGCAAGATGACCAAGGAGAAGGGTATCGAGGTCACTCCCCTCTCGCCCTACCTCGACAAGGAGCTGCTCGGCAACAACGCCCTGAGCGTCGACGGCTCGGCCATCGAGAAGACCGGCTTCACCTACGACGTCCCCGAGTTCAGCGAAGCCAAGCTGAGGGAGTGGGTCGACTACTACACCCAGCTCAAGCTCTTCCCCGAGGGCTACGTCCAGTAAGAGCGAGCAACTCCAACTCTTGTTGTCTGTCGTCGTCGCGCGGGCGTGAAGTGTGCCAGTCTCCCTCTCTCTCGTCTCAAGAGCTCTCCTTCGCGCACCAGCAACATGTCTCTATATGATATCATATTCTACTGCTCAGGTGTCAAATAAATCTGTTTCATTAGCCGCCCTGCCGCACGCCGCAGCTTCTTCATCTTCAAGATGAAGTTCCTCTTCATCTTCGCCTCTCTTGCAAAGTTGTGGCGGAAATTTCTGCCACTCGACGCTGCCACGTCAGGAGGGAGGGAAGTATGAGGCGGAGCAGAGGAGAAATCACACCGAAGAGAAGTTGCTGCGCCAAGTTTGCGTCAACGACGATCACCATCCGAGCAATCCCTTGAGAGTCGATTCGACAAACGAGTGAACGGACACACATCGAAGGAGAAGGAGGGAAGCGACAACGCGAAACGACGATATATCGATCACAATTTTGAACTGCGTTATTATCGAACAAATTCGCACTCGCGCTCGCGCACGTACACAGAGAGAGGAACTACAAGATGTCGTGGAAGGATAGGACGTTGGAATTCGCCCAGATCGTGGATTCGATGAGGCAGCAGAAGAAGATGACGAAGCGACCACTTCTGGCGCATGCTGATGGCGTGGCTTCTTCGGTGCCCAAGTCACAATTCACGGTTGCCGCCTCACAACTCGGCCGCCAAATCCACGACACTGCCCAGAAGCTCGCCAACCTCACCAAACGTACGTTTGTCTGGTTCATCTCTCAGCTCCCATGTCAATTGCTCATCATTTTTTTTTTTTTCAATTTACATTTTATTTATTTATCTATGCATTCATTCGTGATGCCAGTTGCCAAGAACACCTCCCTCTTCGACGACAAGACCATGGAGATCCACCAGCTCACCCACGTCATCAAGCAGGTACTTACTTCCTCCTCTTCCCTCTTCCTCATCCTCATCTCTCTACTCCTACTTTCATCTCGAGATTTCTTTTTCCCTCTTGGGCGCGTCAAGGCTCACCGCTCGTCGCTCGGCGTGTTCCCTCCCGCGTGTCGTGTCGTGTCGTGTCGTGTCGTGTCGTGTTGTGTCGTGTCGTGTCGTGTGTCGGAACGAGTGCAGGACATCACAACGCTCAACACCCAAATCGAGGCGCTCCAGAACTACGTCAAGACACAGAAGACGCTGCGCAAGAACAAACAAACCGAGACCCACGCGCTGGGAGTCGTGGGCTCTCTCAAGTCCGAGCTGGCCAACACCACGAAACGATTCCAGAAAGTGCTCGAGACCCGAACCGAGGTATGCCCGCGTGTCGTGTGCGCGTGTCGTGTGCGATGTGTGCGGTGGCCTGACCGTGTGTGTGTGTGTGTGTGTGCGTGCTTTGGCGTCTACAGAATTTGAAGATCCAGCAGGAGAAGAGGCAAAAATTCACCGGCGGCCCTCTCACGCCCGTCAAGGGCAAGAGCAACCACGAAGTGACCAAGCCTCCGCGAGCCTTCCCCAACGGGTACGCACACGCACCACCGCACACACACGCACGCGCACACGCACACGCACGGCTCACGTTTGGATCTTGCCGCGATTCTGTGCTGCAGGTTGCACGCTACCAACGGCGGAAATGGGGACGTGACGATCAACCTGCCCGACGAAGTGCGTTCTCGCTGCAATTACCAATACATTGCGCGTTCGTCATTTTTTTTTTGGCAGAATGCTCAAACTGACCCGTTTGCGCGTGTCGCGTCGTGCGTGTCGTGCGGTCCTGGGTCGACCCAAAGCCATCGGGCGCAATGATGGGCATGCAGCAACAGCAGCAGCAGAAGCAGACGCTGCTGACGGTGCAGGACTCGTACATTCGAAGCAGAACGCAGGCCGTCGAGAACATCGGACAGACCATCATCGAGCTCCAGGTGCGCGTCACTCTCACGTCGGTTGTGTTTTGGTTGTGTTATCCCTCCACTCACGCGCGCGCGCGGGCGAACAGGGCATCTTCACGCAATTGGCGACCATCGTGGCGGAGCAGGGCGAGATGATGCAGAGAATCGACGCCAACATCAACGAGGTGCGCTTCCCCCATGTTGGGCTTTCCCGGAACACGGACTGACGCACAGACGACACACACACACACACACACACACCGCTGGACAACAGAGCAATGTCAACGTGTCGAACGCGCAAGCGCAGCTGTTGAAGTACCTCCACGGCATCAGCGGCAACAGGTGGCTCATTGCCAAGATATTCTTGGTGCTCATCGTCTTCATCGTGCTCTTCGTCGTCTTCTTCATGTGAGGCGGGCACGTCGTGTGAAACACCAGCAAGCAGCACACAGAGGTCGGTTGAACTGACAACAACAATATATTTTTGAGACTGAACCCAACCCTGAACACCAAACATACATGTGATGTTGGTGAACAGCATGTTGCCCAGCATTGAATGCTTGTGTGGTAAGTTGCTGTGTATTAGAGGGCAAACGCAGCCGACGTCTTCTTGGGCGGCTCCGCCTTCTTGGTTCCGGCCACGTAGGAGAACCAGCCGCCTCGTGACGCCGGAACCACCGGTGGCCTCTCCTCCGCCACCTCCTTGATGCTGGCGTGGGCGAGCACGCCGTTCGCCTTGGCGTCGGCCTGGTGCTGTGCCACGCCGCTGCCGCTGCCGCTGCCAGGCGGGTCTCTCCGCATGCTTGGGCTGGCCGGGCTCTCGTGCGACAAAGGAGGGAAAACTGCTGCTGGCCGCTGCGGCGATGACGAAGCCTCCACCGACGCCGGTCGTGGTTGCCGCTGTTCCGGGGCCTGCTCCTGCTCCTGCGCGATCGGTTGGCTCCGCTGCTCCGTCGTCGTTGGTGTTGTTGGCTGCGGAGACGGCCGCTCCTCTGGCGCCGCGCGGCTGGGGCTGGTGGTGACAGCCGGCCGCGACTGCGGCATGTGCTGATGGTGGTCCATCACATCGCCGCTGGCCGTGGGGCTGGAGCTGGGGCCGGCGCCGGCGGCGCCGTTGTGGTTGTTTTCGATGAAGCTGAGCTGCTGGCGGATGGTGTCGTGGAGGACGGCGTTCTCGCGCGACAGCGCCGCGTTGCGCTTGACCTCGCCGCTCACCTGCTCCATGAGCTTGGCCTTGCTCTGCATCAGCTCCTCGATGAAGTCCCGCTGCTCCCGGATCCGCTTCGCCTGCTTCTCGTTCTCGTCCGCCAGCCGTCGCTGGGCCTCGCCACCTCCGCCGCCGCCGCCGCTCTGCGCCTTGAGCTGTTCGTTCTCGTCGCGGAGCTCTTGGATGATGCGATAGAATTCGAGGAATTTGGCGCGTTCGACCCGCTGAGTGCGGGCGAAGCGGGTCTTGACGCTGTCCAGCTCCCGCACGATCTCAGCCCGCTCGGCCCGCCAGGCCTGGGCGGCCTCGGCCGCCGCCTCGCGCTCGCGTGCCTTCATCTGCTCGCGCGTCGCCTGCAGCTCTCGCTCCAGCTCCTCCAGCCCCGTCGTCAGCTTCTCGCTCTTCTTGTCCGCCCGCCCCATCAGCTCCCTTAAAAGAATGGCGACGTCAGCAATCGCACGCGACACGCAAGCGCGCCCACGACGTACCGCCTCTCTTCCATGAGCTGCTCGATCTGCTCCAGATCGTGCTCGCGCTGGGCTTCGAGGCTGCGCTTCTCGGCGGCGATGCGCTTGACGTTGTCGATCTGCTCGCGGAGCAGGAGGTTGAGCGCGTTGAGCTCGGCCTCGTGCTCGCGCCGGTGCTCGCGCAGCTGTTCCTCGAGCCCACGAGCCCGATCGGCCCGCGCCGCGTCGCCCTCGTCGCGGCTCGCCCGCAGCTGCGCGGCCTCGTCCGCCAGCCGCGCGTTGTCAGCCTCGAGCTCGCGCACCCGCTCGCGCAGCTCGAGCGCGTCGCCCAGCAGCTCGCCCTTCTCGCGCTGCAGCTCAACTGTCGCGGCTTCGAGTCCCGCCGCCGTCTCATCGAGCCGCCGCCATCGCTCGCGCTCGCGCCGCAGCCGCTCGTTGTCCGCCTGCTCCTCGACCAGCTGCACCTGCAACCGCGACACCATCTGGGCCATGGCCTCGCCCTGCGCCCGCGCCCGGTCGCGCTCGTCGTCGAGCTTCTCGGCGAGCTCGGCCGCGGTGCGGGCATGGGCGCGCTCGCGCTCGTCGGCGGCCTCGACCCGCTGGCGCCCGGCGGCGAGCTGGGCCTCGGCGGCCTCGACCCGCGCCTCGAGCGCATGCTTCTCCTGCAGCAGCGCCTCGACCCGCGCGCTCTGCGCTTGCAGCTTGTATCGGAATCGCACTGTCTCAGCTTCGTCCTACGATTTCATCGCACACGCACACGCACACGCACACGCACACGCACACGCACACGCACACGCACACGCACACGC
>CDFC01059487.1:3655-18364 GCA_000826385.1 Acanthamoeba rhysodes | reverse complement strand
GTGTGTGTGTGTGTGTGTGTGTGTGTGTGTGTGTGTGTGTGTGTGTGTGTGTGTGTGCATCTGTGTACGTGCGTGCGCGGTGTTTCTGATTGGGATGTGGGGAATCTAGGCGTCAACAGTCAATTCGTCTACGTGGGCGGGTACCAGCCCGAGGCCAACCTGTGGCGGGTACCGCGCTCGCACTGAACGTGTTTTACATCGACACCACACCCACCACCCACCCACCACCAATCGCACACGTGGCACAGGTCAACATCCAATTGCAGAACTTCACGAGTGTGCTGCAGCTCAACGGCAACGCGTCATCGCCACCAATCGCGACCGCCGGCGGTCGCGGCTACGTCGTCGACTCCACATCAGGTACCCAACTTTCCTGACGACGTGGCGTTATCCAGTTTCGCTCACCCGTGTGTCGTGTGCGTGTCGTGTCGTGTGCGTGTCGTGCGCCAGATCTGCACGCGTACAATGCGATGGACGCGGTCGATAGCTGGACGACCCCGTTCGGCGACCAGCACTACTATTCGAGCATGGCCTTTGGCGAAGACGGCACCATCTTCATCAGTGACTCCACCAGCGGCGGACTCTTTGCTTACGGTACGCACCATGCACCACACCAACCAGCGCCCCAGCTCGAGCGACCCCTGATCGCGCGCTGCGTGGTGGTATGTTGCGCGTGTGTGCGGTTCAAGGCTGTCCGACGGGTACGGAAGTGGGTTCGAGCGGTGCGTGCGTGCCGTGTCCGGCCGGCACCTACTTCGTCACCGATGGCCGCGCGCTCTGTCCCCAGTGTCCCAAGGGCAAGGTACGCGCTCTTCCCTCCAACACCACCATTGCCCCTTCACCCACCATTGTCGTGTGTCGTGTGTGTCGTGTGTCGTGTGTGTCGTGCGTCGTGCGTCGTGTGTGTACGAGCAGGTGTCGGATGGCGGGGGTGACGTGGATTCGTGCCAATTCTGTCCGTCGGACTCAATTCCGAGCGCCGACCAGACCAAGTGCGTGGAGTGTCCGGCCGGATCGCAGCCCAGCTTTGACCTCACCTCGTGCACCGCCTCCGCCCCCACCACGAGCGGCTCCGCCCATCGGTCGCGCAGCTCGCTTAGCCTGCTCTTCTCCTCCGTCTTCTCCTCTGCCTGACGCAGCCATGGCCGCTTCGTCCCTCCCCCTCATTTTTGATCATTCTTGTAACACACCCGCACCACCAACACTCGCACGCCGAGCGCTGTAACATACATGTATACGTCTCATTTTATCACCCCACACACACATCAAAAACGAATAAACAACACACCTAACATGCAAGCTAGAGCGTTTGGTTGGTCTTCTCTCTTGTTGTGGGCAACACGACAAGCGAAGCCCTGAGAAAAGCAAGAGAACAAACAGGCTGGAAGGAGGAGGAAAAGAGAGACCTCAGGCGGTGCCCCAGGTGATGACGTTGCGGTCGGGATTTCGCACGAAGCCGTTCTTGGTGAAGAGGGGCGTCTGGTAGAAGTGGTGAACCGTCGTGCCCAGGTCCATCTCTCGCGCCTGCGGGCGACATGAACAAAATCAATAAACGCGATCGCACGACACACGACACACGACACACGACACACGACACACGACACACGACACACGACACACGACACACGACGCACGACACACGACACACGCTCGCACTCTTGCCGTGGCGTACCCGAGTCTCGAAGGCCGAGCAGTTGACCTCCTCGCGCTTCTTGTTACTGTGGAGCGATCGCTCGCGCACCATGGTCTGGAGCAGGTGCAGCAGGAGCTCCTCGTTATCCCGCTTGAAGCTGATGTAGCCGCGGAATTTCTATTGCGCGCACGAGCACTGCGATCAGTGCACTGTGTCGTGCGTGTGTCGTGTGCCTCGTGCGTGTGTCGCGTGTGCGGAAGGGCACCTTCTTCATGGAGCGGGAGATGGCAAACTTCTGCGAGGAGATGAAGCTCTCCAGCATCACCCGAATGGCCACGTTCACATCGTCGTCGTTCACGTAGTCCCTGATGTCAACACATGCATGCACCGCGTACCGGGCCACCGCATGTGTGTGTGTGTGTGTGTGTGTGTGTGTCGTGTGTGTCGTGTGTCGTATGCGTGTTGTGTGAGAAAAGTTCTCTTAGCTTTGGTGGCGCGACAGCAACAGCAAAGAGGCCGAGCGGTACCGCAGGTGCATCTTGGCGTGGGCCTCCGACATACGCAGCATCGACTCCAAGTGACGCACGGTCATGCACACGCCGCCCACCTGTTGTTTTGTTGTTTTGTTGCGCGCGTGCGGTGGTGCGCGCGTTGTGGTGCCACATACGTGTTAGACACGCGTCACCAGGAGGAGGCCTCGCGGTGCGGAGCGTCCATTGAGAGATGTTTGTGGGAGGGGGGAGTACCAGCGACTCGGTACGGAGCTGGGCGTAGAGGTTCTCCACCTTGTCGCGATCGATGTTGCGCAGCTTGGGGTGGCACCTGCTCCGCGCGTAGGTGATGTACTTACGCAGCATCTCCTGCGACAGCGCGAAGCCTTCCTCGTTCTGCGTTGCGACCCAGCAACCAGTTCAGCAGCGATCAACGCGCGCGCGCGCGCGGGCGGTGGGGTGGACGGGGCCGGTACCTTGCTGTTGTGTGTCGTCTCGCGGCGCTCGCTGTGCGGGTGGGAGTTCATGTGGCTCCCCACCACGAACTCGGCCAGTGCCTCGTCCACAATCGGGTCCACCGTGTCGCGCACCTGTGTCGGGTTGCGTCAATGACAGGTGCGCACCACACACGACGCGGCACACGTCACACGACACGCGAGAGGCGACACGCACGAACGCGATAGTCGTACCACGCAGAGGATGTCGAAGCGGGACATGATGGGCTCGGTGAGCTCGACGTTCTGGGCAAAGGAAAGGGCAGGCCTGATGCAGAGGAGGGGTGGGTGAGCCCGCGCACACTCAAGCGCGGGGCAAAGAAAGCGCCGGCTTCGTCAGCTGAGCGCTGAGGCGAGGACTGTGGAGGTGTTAGGTACCGGTAGCGGCCGCCGATGGGGTTGGCTGCGGCGATGATGGTGCAGCGGGCCAGGAGCGTTGTTACGATGCCGGCCTTGGAGATCGAAATGGACTGCTGCTCCATGGCCTCGTGGATGGACGTTCTGCACCACGGCGTACCACATCAGTCGTGTGCGCGTGCGGTGGTGTGTGCGTGTGTCGCGTATGTACCTGTCCTTGTCAGTCATCTTGTCGAACTCGTCGATCATGCACACGCCCTTGTCGGCCAGCACGAGGGCGCCGCCCTCGAGGATCCATTCGCCCGTGATGGGGTCCTTGCACACGGCCGCCGTGAGACTGTTGTGCGTCGTGTCGCGTCGCGTGCGTTGTGAGTGCGTGTCGTGTGCGGGTCCACTAGGCGGCGGTCGTACCCCACAGCAGAGGCGCCCTGGCCTGTTGTGTAAACAGCCCTGTGCGCCGTCTTCTCGGCGTACTTGAGGAACTGCGACTTGGCCGTACCGGGGTCGCCCACCAGCAGCACGTTGATGTCGCCACGCACCCGATGCTTCTGCTTGTCGAACTCCTTACACTCTGTGTTCGCACAGAGCCACGGGAATACATTATTAATAAAGGTGTGGGCGATAAAAGCATAAAAATAACGCACCGCCGCCAAAGAGGGCCAGGGCCAGGGCCGTTTTGACGTCCTCGTGGCCGTAGATGGAAGGCGCAATGGACGCGATGATCTACAAATAAACGAAGGTGCGATTAGAATTCCATCATGCATTCCCGAGGTTGGTTGCTGCCGTATGTCACGTACCCGCTCGCCGATGCGAGGGTCCTTGGACAGCTTGATGATCTCGGCCTGGTCTTCGGGCGTCAGCAGGAACGACGCGTAGAGGTCCTCCTTCTTGGTAACACCTGGCGCATGAAAAAGGCACGGGACGTTAGCGAAACTCGGCGCAGCGTTGCCTCATTTCCTCGCACGCACACGCGTGGCCTGGAGGAATGCGTACAATTGGCCTCGATGATGGTGGCGAAGACGGGGAAGCCGTTCTTGGTGTTGAGCGAGGCGTCGAAGTTGTTGCGATAGACGCCGATCACCTCGATCTCCTCGCCGGGCGACGCGCAGTCGATCATGTCGGCCAGGAGGATCACGTCCTTCGTGCGCGGGAGCCGGCCGGCCGGCACCGTGCCCGGGCTCTCCTGGAGTGTGATCTTCTGGTAGTTCCGGTAGGCCGTCTGCTCCGTGTTGATCGTGAACGGTCCCTTGCTCTCGCACTCCGTACACCTCTGCACCTTGATCTCTGCACCGCAATAATGAGAATAGAAACATGAGAAGAATAATGTTCGAGCCCATGACTGGGAAAGGTGAAGGTGGCTGGGGATAGGGCTGTACCGGTGGTGGTGCCCTGGAAGAAGGGCCCCAGGACGGCGCCGCACTTGCCGCAGTCGTACTTGGCGTACTTGAGCTGGGGGAAGACGCCCGTGCGCCGGGTCACCACGCCCGCGACGCGGATCAGGGAGTTCAGGTGGTGCTGGCGCAGGTCGCGCAGGGAGTCTTGGATTGGCAGGTCCGTGATCCTGACGTGGACCTCGCCGTGGATGCGCTTGTACTCGGGGAAGATGGCCAGCACCACCTCAAGCGCCACCTGTACAGACCCAAGTCGTAGTCTCAGTAATGTGCGGCGTGTGCAGTGTGCGTGTTGTGGTGAATAGGGAAGGGCGGGGACGGCGCACCTCTTTGAATATGGCAAGCACCTCCGCGGGAGCGTCTGCCAGGTACATGGCCACGTTGGGGATGGCCTTGCTCAAGTGCGGGAACCCCACGAACAGACTCTCCTTGTTCGCTATCGGCCGAGCAAAACGTCAGCAAACTCAAGCCGTGTGTGCGTGTGCGGTGGTGTGTCGTGTGCGATAGCGTGTGTGCCCTTTTTGTACCTGCGCACATCTCCGAGATACGCCGGGTGTAGATCGCGTTTCCTTTGTCGTCCACGAACGAAGACAGGAAGCTGTGGAACTTCTTGGCGATGTGCCGCCGTGGGGCCTCCATCTGCACCCACTCGCGCACGGGTCCCTTCTTCTCGATCTCGGCAATGTCGTTCAGCTTTGTGTTTTGAGCCACACAGGTCAGTCACATGAGGCCTCTGGGGACAGAGGGAGGAGGACCGAGGGCCAAAACCTGATCCTCGATGGCCTGCGGGTTGATGGCACCGGTGGCCGCTTGCTCGAGCAGATTGCGTCGGGTGGCCATACGGCTCCACTCCTCGTCGTTGTTGTCGTCATCGTCGTCGTCGCCGTCTGTTTGGAGAGCAGAGCGGAAGCGGTGAGCATCGTCACAGGAGTTCACGCCATCGTCGTAGTGGCGTGAAGGTACCATCGTGCAGCATTGCGGGCATGCGGGCGGAGGAGAGGTCCGAGTGTGGTCGCTTGCGCGAGCCCGCGCCGCCCGTGAAGAGGCTGTCCGAGGTCCCTCGGTCGCGCTTGTTCATGGCCAGCTCGGCTTCGTGGCGCGTGGCCGCCGGCATCGGCTCGTACTGGGCCTGGCGAGTGTGCGGGTGCGGCCACAGGTCAAAGACGCGTACGCCTTCTAAAAGAGCGAGGACGTGCACAAGACCAGCAAGATCGCGGGAAGAAGGGCGAGCGAACCTCGTCGAGAATGTCTTCGTCGTACTTGTCCAGGTGTGGCTTGTATTCGTAGTCTCTGAATGGGAAGAAGATGGGCAAATAAGAAATAATGGAAATTGGGGCGTACGGCTGCAGCAGATGGACGTACTTGGTCAAAAGGCCGTCGTCGAACAGGTCCTCGCCTTCCTCCTCCTCTTGATCCTGGTTATCCCCCCAATCACCGAAGAGTTCCTTTTCCATCTCTTCATCGATTTCAAACTTCTTGCCCCTTCCATTGTCGCTCATTCTCTCTCTCACAGAGTGTGCAGATGCAAATGGCCGCTGTTCGTTGCAACGGGGGCGATTAGAACCGGCCAAGGACCCGAATGTGGTTTCAAAATGCAAATTTTGATGTGCGCCAGGTGCCTTCCCGCCCTTTTTCTTGGCGGGAAAGTGCACCCTCACCGGTGCCCGGTTAATTCCACCCACGCTCGCCACACTCACCGAGTGGCGACTCAGACTCAGAACATGTCGCTCTGGGCGGTCTGCACGAACATGCGTGGGCACACAAAGCGCTGGATCCACTCGTTGGAGTGGACGGCCGCGAGCCACTCGCTCTTGGAGAGCTGGCCATCCCCGTCCGTGTCGGCCAGCAGCACCTTGTCGAGGGCGGTCTGCTCGTTGGCCTGGCAGAACTTACGCAGCTCGAGCTTCTGCGGCGTGGCCAACGCGCAGACCGCACCAGAAGCTCCGCGTGAGCGCGATGTGGTGCGCTAGCGGGGTCACAGTGCAGGTACCACTTCGAGCTTCATCGCGAGGGTCGGCTTGTCCGTCTCCGACACGTCCATGGCCAGCATGTTGGCCGTCATCTTCTCCGCCAGCGCCAGAAGCCTTTTGAAGTGGGCCTTGAGTTCTGCTGCGGGATGTGCGCACACCACGTCAAGACGCCACGTCCACAGCAGCGTCAGTCGCGCTGCGATGCTTGTCACCACGTGACGGTCCATCATCACGCAACGCACACTTGGATAGGAAACCACTGTGGTCCTTGTCCACGGCCAGGAAGACCACTGCAAAGGCGGGCGGGGGTAGAGTTAGCACCCGCGCTGAACGCCCGAGCCTGCGGTGGAGACTGGGCTCGTACTATTGGCCTTCTCCTCGAGGCTGCCCTTGGAGATGATGGAGATACCCGACAGCAGCTCGTTCAACGAGACTAGAGAAAGTGTTAAGGGGAGGGGTGTGGTGGGAAAGAACTCATCTGGGCGGGGCAAGCGAGTACTTTTGCCGTCGTGATCCACGTCAAAGAGGGAGAAGAAGAAGCTGAGGCGCTCTGCGCTGAAATCCATGCTTGGATGCGTAGCGGTGACCTTCTCCATTACCTTGGTGAAGCCCTTGCATGTTATGGGCTTGCCATTCTTGCTCTTCTCCTTGAACGCCACAACAATGCATTCCAGCTGCTCTGCGTTCAGGTGGGTGCTCCCTGCCACCCCCTCGCCACCTCCTGCCGTGCTCTGATCCGCCCCCATACTCTGTGTTGAACCTTGCAAAGTTAGTTAGTTCCAGTTTCCATCAACTTTTTCACCAGCACCCAAATAGGATCAAACCCAAAAAGGAAGGAAACGAATCTGAAACAAACCACCAAACCAAACCTGGGAGGCAAGCTGAAAGCACAACAAATGTTAGGATGCAAAAGGATACGGCACGGTGGATTCCCGGGTGGTCGCCCACCCCAGTACTAACACCGCCTGGCGCAGCTTAACTTCACTGTTCGGATGGGAAGTGGTGCTTTCTGCGCAGTGTGGCCGTATCCATCAGCAATTATTGTGTGGTTTACCTTGATGTCCACTTTCTTTTCCTTATCACTCGTTAGCCAGCTCTCTGGGACGCCTCTCGAGCGAGCTGTCGCACGGATTGCCGAGGCCCTTCTGCGCATGGTAGAACGCTATGGCCGCCGCGGCGACCCGAACTCCACCGCCTCGGCCTGCCAGGTCCAACCACGCCAGGAAGCAGCCGACCGTATCCTCGCCCGCCGGTATAGCCGTGAGTCCGCTCCTGGTGGCAAAGGCCTCGAACTCCGACCACCAGCGCTCGTAGCAGCGCCGGGTGGACTCCGCCCGCGCTAGTCCCACCAGCTCTTCGACGCGGCGAGTGGCGGCCTCCAGTACCGACCCCTCCAACCTTCCACCCGATGGGCTTCGAACGTCCACTCCGGCCGTCTCGCTGGTTCGAACATCCCCGACGGGCCTGGCTGAGCAAACTCGCACGCCGTCCCGAGCCGCACCATCGACACCGAGGTAGCTTGCAGCAGCGGCCACCACTCCTGACCGGGCCAGTGTGGCACCACGATGATGCCCACCGCCTGGCACTCGACGAGGTGTGTGAGCACCCTGCCCACGAGCGGGATGGGTGGAACCAGCAGGTTCACCCAACCCCTCCAGTCCTGGGCGAAGGCATCGACTGCCTGGCAGCCTGGGCTTTCGAACCGTGCGTTGAACGCCGCCGCCTTCCGATTGTCTGCGTCCGCGAACCGGTCGACCTGCCATTCGCCCAGAGCAGACCGCAGTAGCTCCACCGTCTCGCCGCGGAGCGACCAGTCGTTGGCGTCGACGAACCGGGACAGGGCATCTGCTTCCTGGTTCTCCGTCGCACCATGGACCCACCTTGCTGTGTAGAGTGCACAACTGCTTGCGTGCAGGGCAGACCACAAGTGCTTCACCATTCTTGTCATCTTGGTGTTGCTTCCGCCCCCATCGCGCAGGTAGGCCACTGTCGTGGTATTGTTGCTTGTGACCTTGATCCACTGATTGTGGAACTTGGGGCAGAAGGTCTCAATGGCCAACATGATGGCCTGGAGCTCCTTGTGGTGGATCGGCCACTCGGCCTCCTGGCTGATGAAGCTTCCCCTCACCTTCTCGCCGCTCTCTGGGACTCATGCGCCCCAGCTGTAGCTGCTGGCATTGGTCTTGATGGTCAAGACCTGTGACAGCCACCACAGAGGCGCCCCATTGACCAGCTGCGCGTTGGCGGCAATCCACTCAAGGTCCTGCCAAGCTTCTGCAGTGAGGGGCTTGCGCCAGTTCCAGTCGCATCATCCACAACCCATCACCCAATACATGGATCATAGGTAGAGCTGTAGAATGGGGGCCGCCTTCACGATGGCGTTGATTGATCCTGCCAGCTGCGCCAACTGCGGCTTGGTGTGGCACCACTGAAGGTGCTCCTGCACCATGGCCTTGATGGCACGTATCTTCTCGAGGCTGGCTTCAAATCTGCCACTCGCCAGGTCAACAATCAGCCCCAGCACCTCGGCGTGCTGTGTTGGCTCCCACTCCCCTTTGGTTGGCTCCCTGAGCCAGCCAAGGTGCTTGAGGGTGGGCGTGATCACCTGGTCCCTGATCCACTGAAGCTCTTCTGCGCTCAGCACCAGCACCACGAAGTTGTCAATGTACACCATGCACACAACTCCCTGCCAACGCCAGAATGTGATCATGGCTTTCACAACTTTCATGAAGATCCACAGGGACCAGCACAGGCCGAATGGCAGCACCCAATAGCGGTACCACTGCTGGCCTACCTGAAAGCTGAGGAGTTGTCTTGCGTCATTGTCCATCAGGAGATGATGGTACCCTTGCACAAGGTTGAAGGTGATCATCCACCAGTTGGCCCCAGCCAGGTGTGCCAGTGTGGCCAGGCCCTCAAACTGCACTGAACGCAGAACTAGGCTGAGGTTGAGGTTGCGCAGGTTGTGCACCATGCGCCACTGCTTGGGACCCTTCTTTGGCATGCACATGACTGGGCAGGCCAGGTTGATCCCCTCTGGCTGCTTGTCACCTTCGCCCATCCATCCACTTGACCACTCCAACTCATAGAGACCGATCAACCTCGGCTATGAGCCACTCCTTCTGCTCTGCCTCAAGGTGGTAGGCCTGCTGTGTCTTGTGCACTGCCCTGGCCAACTGGATGGGCATGCCTTGGGCCACCCACGCCAGCACCTGGGCTGAGGCACTGATCTTGACCCACTCGCCAACCCAGGAGGCCAGCCAACCAACAACAGAAACCTTGCTTGCCACTGGCAGCTCCACCACCTCCACTGCCACAGCTGGCACCACGTCCTCCTCAGCCCCCATCAACAGGAATTCCTCAATCTCATCAACCTCCTCCTCAGCTTTTACAGATAAGAACTCCTTGATCTCATTGACTGTCTCCACCACCAGGGGCTCCTCGCTCACCTTGCTGATCTCCTCCTCTACCCCCACTATGCCTTGCTGGTAGTCCTGAACTTCTTTGAGCAGTCCTTGGCCAGGTGCTGGCCACAGCAGATGTAGCAGGCCAGCCTCCCATTTGCCCTTGAACTGCTGGCTTTGAGAGGGGAAGAGGTTGAAGGAAGCGTTGATGGAGCTGCTTGAGTCGACTTGGTTGGCCATGGTCCCCTTGCCTGGCTTGACCTTCCCTTCCTTTGACCACCTTGAAAAACCTCTGCCTTGCCCTTGTGGCGCTGGATGCCCTTGGCCTTCTTATGCGCCTCCTTGACCTGGTTTTTCCTCTTCAACAGGAATGACTCCTCCTCAGCAACCAGGCACAAAGCTGTGTCCCAGCCTTCCTCATTGCTGATGATGACCACAAGTGCGCGCTCTTCCAGTGTGTGGAGGACCTTGACCAGTGTATTGATGACATCTGCTGGATCCTTGTGATTGGCAGCATGAGCCAGCTGACCTGCTCACTTAATGAAATTGTACTTGTGCTGGCAGTGTGTAGAGCTAAGGGTCTGATCAGGGAACCAACTTGCTGCCTTGTGCTTGCAGTCCAGCCAATTGAGCTCCCAGATCAGCCGACACTCATTTGCTCTGACACTGCTTGCCAGGCCATTGAACAGGGAAGGACTCTCAGCACTGCTGTCATCAAGAACCTCATTGTCCTCCACGCTGGCCTCACTCTTGTTGTCTTCTTCCTTGCTGTCCTCCTCCAACCTGTGCTGCCGCTTGCCTGCTCTGGCTGCTGCAAGCACCGCCAATGTGTTACTGCCATGTAGGCCCTCTCCTTCAGTTGCTCCTCCCACAGCCTCCAACTTGTTCAACTGTTCCTCACACCACTCCTTGATCTTCTTGAGCTTCTGCGCCTTTGTACGCGCGCTGGCAATTCCCACAAGCCTG
This sequence comes from Acanthamoeba rhysodes, assembly GCA_000826385.1. Taxonomy (NCBI): domain Eukaryota; phylum Discosea; order Longamoebia; family Acanthamoebidae; genus Acanthamoeba; species Acanthamoeba rhysodes. The sequence continues at coordinate 7,658 of CDFC01059487.1, read as the reverse complement.
CAAAGCTGGCTGATACACTTAACAGGCAGCTTCTCGATCAGGCTCCACTCCTCTTCCAGCAGCATCTTCTCTGCTTCCGTCTGTTGTTGTAGGGTATTGTCTGACATGTGATGTGTGACCTAACCTCTTGCCACATGAGAGAAGAAAAAACTTGCTGGCTCACCAGCCAGCGTCCCCCTATAATGCTGCCTGTGACACTGCTCACCAGCAGTGCACTGGCTCATGCTCAGTGGTCGCACCACTGAGTGGCCACTTCTCCTTGAGAAGCCAGCGTCACGCCGGGCGAGTGCTAACCACTTGTGATAAAGCACATTTCTGTTTACACAGAAACTACACATTTCTTTGCAAGTGGTTTGAAGAATGATTGATTATGTTATTTTTTTGTGATGTGTTTTAGAATCCAACTTATGCTTCAACCTCAACAATCCCCTCCTTGTTCCTAGTATCCCTCCTCTAACCTCTGGCCAGATGAAATGTGAGTGCCTTGTGTGGAGTAAGTCAGAGTGGCAGTATGGTTGACAAAGGGGCCAAGGGTTTTGAAGAGGGCCAACAGAGTCAAGGTCAAGGTATGCACCTTGGGCAAGCAGTGATGGCTGCTTGCAGATAAAAGATTGGTTTGGGGAAACAGACTCACTAGTTCAGCCCAGCCATAGTCCTCTTGGTATGAGCAGGATGAGCTCAACAGCACAATGTTAGCTCCCAGCAATGCTTTGGTTCCCTTGGTCCAAGACCTCCCCCCAGGTCAGGGAATCAGGAGGTCCTGTGCTACCTGACTTGGCCTTCAGTCCAACCACCAACGTCAAGACTTTAGAAGAAAGAAGATGGAGGTGCAGTGAGCAAACAAAACGGTGTAATCATGAGAGCGGCTTTTCGAAACCCACAGGTCAAGATATCCGCCTTTTTCCTCTCCTTCTCCCTCTACTGATTCTTCTTCGGCGTCTTCTTCGTGTTCTGCTGCGAACACGACAAGGTTGAAGAAGAGAACGGAAGTCAGGGTCCTTGCTTCTTCAAACGTGGCTGAAACGCTACAGGGCAGTGGGGACTGAGTACCTCGCTGGGTGAACCGCGTTGTTGGTGCGTGATGTGCCTCTCACCTTCATTGCGGGCCTCCTTGTTGGCCGAAGGGGGTTCGGCGCTTCCTTCCTTTTCTCTTATGTCATCGAGCGCTTGGAGACTTTGGGCTGTGATCGATCGCCACATGATCTTCACGATGATTGAGAACCACCAAGTCTGTGGAGACAGAGGACGACGACAAGGTGAGCACCGAGTCGGTGGGCGCGTGCGCGTGCGGATGTGTGAGGGCGAGCACGAACGTTAAGACAGAGAAGAATGAACAGGAGGGTGTTGAAGAGCGCCCACCCGTCGGCGTTGTCATAGCCCGAAGCAATGATCCCGTCGATGGCCGTCGTTCGCATCACCACCAACGGGAAATAGACCAGGCGGAAGAAGAACCTGGAGGCAAGCAAGGCACCGTAATCATAGAACGTTAGGCCCAACACGACACTGTGGGCGCCAAGCGAGCCGGGGCAAGACGGGCCGGCGCACCAGGAAACAGGGATCGTGCCGAAGCCGATGTAGTACACAGCCGCGGGATAGTCGACCGTACTGCCGGACGTGACGATCTTGAGGATCTGAGCCGAATACAGGAATATGTCGCACACGTCCATGCTGAACATCACCAGCATGCCGACGCGGAAGTAACTGTTACAGCGATGGGGTGATGCGAGTGTCAGTGCGCTGACCTGACGTGGACTGCCAGCCTCATCGGCATACACCGCCATCGCCAAATATCAACGTGGCCAACGTGGTGTACCCGACGACGTAGGCACCGTAGAGGAGAGTCAGCGTCACAACGTGATGCACGATCATGACGGCGAAGTCGCTCTTCTTCGTGTCGAGGAAGAAGTGGGTGTAGACGCCGTGCAAGTACCACCCGATCTGCAGCGAGTAGTAGAAGCTGATCTCGTACCTGGCACAGAGAAGGCGCTGTTAGGCGAGTGGTGCCGCAAGGGATTTGCGCAAATTACGCTAGGGTCTCCCATTAGAAGGCGAGATGGACGAAATGGCGTACTCATTGGCCTGGCGAGGGAAATTGTCGAGGAAGGTGACCATGGGGTGCCAAAACCAATCTTGCTTGACCAGGTAGGTAGCATTGTAGACCCATCCCCAAGTGTAGAAGCCCACCTGCATGATGGCCTCCTCCAGTTTGGTGTAATGGGTAGCCTTGAGGTTCAGGGGCTTTCCCAATGGCTGCACCATGCACAGAATTTTACATTGCGATCAATCCAAATGAATGAGGCATCTTCTTTTATAAACAAAAATAATAAAAATAGAAAGTAATCGAGGATGGCGCACCTTGACGACCCAGCGGGCGACCGCAAGGCGAAGGAAGACAAAGAACACGGCAAACCCCAGGATGCGAAGGTAGAACGCCGAATCACCAGACCACGAATCGCGATGTACAATCTTGTAGTAGCCATGGGGGACGACGCGCCCGGCAAAGATTTCTACTGTCGAGTACACGTGCGGCGACGAAGCCATGATGGGCCACTGCACCAGACCACCCCAAGCAAGACGAGCTCTTGCGATTTGGTCCTCTCCTCCTTCTTCCAAACTCCAACGACAGCCGGAAAATGAAGTCGGCCTCGCCAGGCTTCATTTCCGCTATGACTAACGCTCATGCCGCAACGGCAGTGACCTCGTGTGGTCGCCCACGTTGGCCACAGAACTCTGAGTCGACTGCTTCGCAAACGTTAACACGTTCAAACGTTGTGGTCTCGGTCGGGTTCACAGGTAACCTTGTTTCAACACTTCCTTCATCATTAACAAACTCGAGACCCCGCCCCTAAGCATACATACAAAACGACCATGATGTAACTTGCACGTCCGTTGGCTCTCCAAAGTTGCTACTTCCTACTACCACAGGCCGTGGCCGCCGGTCTTCTTCAGGCGCACACCTGCCCAAGAGAGAAGAGAACAGAGAAGAGCACCAGGTAAGACATCAACACCGCACGGGCGTGCGGCGCACGATCACGACCATCACGCCAAGACGTACCTGCGTAGCGGACGGAGGACCTTGGGTTGCCGTTGGCGTCGAACCCGCCAGCCGCGGGAGCTGCGGCGGCAGGAGCAGGCGCCGGCTTGGGCGCAGCAGCCACGGGCGTCGGCTTGGGCTGCGGAGACGACAAATCACAATTCAAACCGTCAGGCCCCTCTGTCCACGATTGGATTGTGGTGGCGAGAGCGTACAGCAGCTGCGGCTGGCTGGGGCCGAGAGCCAGAGGCGCCGGAGCCAAGGCCGGCAGAAGGCGTGGGGCGTGAGCCCGAGGGCGAGGAGCCGAACCCACCGGTCGGGGCGGGCGAGGCGCGCGAGCCTGAGGGTGAGGAGCCGATGCCACCGGTCGGGGCGGGCGAAGCGCGCGAGCCAGAGACCACCGTGGGCGGGGTGAGGGCCTTGTTGGGCGCGATCGTGGCGCTCCGGTTCGACACGAGGGGAGACGACGGCGTGCCGTTGCTCCGCGACGCCGCAGAGGAGGCGGCGGGCGAGGAGGGCCTGGCCGCCGGCGGTGTGAACTTGGGCGCTGCCGACGGGTTGGGGGACCTGGGCGGGCTGGCCGTCGGCGTCGGCGCCTTGATCGCCTGCACCTGGAATGTCGGCACTCAGTTAAGCCCGCGTGCTTCACACAAAACATCCACGCACCACACGACTCGACATAGAGAATGCGGGGCGTACTGGGGCCTTGGTGGGCGCGGGGCGAGCGGGGGCAGCCTGGGTGCGGCCTGCGGGGGAGTAGGGGGCCGGCGGCGCGGCGGTGGGCGTGGCCGAGGGGTTCCATGGCGGGAGGGTCTTCATGATGGGCTTGAGGCGCCTAATGACGTCCTTGAACGAGGGACGCGCCGATGGCTCATATCCACAGCAATCTACATCGTGTGCGTGTACGGTCAGTGTGTGTGTGTGTGTGTGTGTGTGTGTGTGTGTGTGTGTGTGTGTGTGTGTGTGTGT
>CDFC01059444.1:1827-15749 GCA_000826385.1 Acanthamoeba rhysodes | reverse complement strand
ACTCGATCTTCTTTGGGTCTGTCTGGATCCCATTGTTGCTGATGATGTGGCTGAGATACTCCACCTTGGCCCTCGCGAACTTGCATTTTGTGAGCTTAACATACAGTTGTCATGTGCGAATCCGCCTGAACATATCCTCGAGGTGCTTGAGGTGTTTGTTGAAAGTGGTGCTGTAGACAAGGAGATCATCCATGTGTACCCATGACCACTCTCCCTTGGATGAGCCCATCATCTCGTCCATCACTTGCTGGAACGTAGCCGGCGCGTTGGTGAGCCTGAACGGCATCACCGTTGGCTTGTAGAGCCCTCGACGAGTCACAAACACAGCGATCTTGGAGGCCTCCGGCGTGAGAGGGATCTGCCAGAATCCACTGCAGAAATCCATCTTCAATCGGAATCGGGCCTTCCCCAGGCCCTTGAGGCACTCATTTGTGTCCGGCATTGGATATGAATCCTGCTTCATCTTCTTGTTGAGTTCTCGATAGTCCACACAGAACTGCTCGTCGCCGTCCTTCTTGTTGATGAGTAGCACCAGTGCAGCCCACTTGCTGTTTGATGGATGTGACACCCCTGTCGATCCCATCTGGCCGACCTTGTTGTCGATCTTGGACTGAACCATCGGCAACACGTGACATGCCTTCGCATGAATTGGGGTAGGGTCGGTCAGTTCAATGTGGTGTGCAGTCGTTCTGCTGGCTCCATGTCGCTCCAACTTGACGCAGAACATGTCCTTGTTCTGCTCAAGGAGATCGCGCAGCCTGGCTTGATCAGCCTCGCCAACGTCAGCGAGCCGAGCCTGCTCGTCCAGCGCTGCCATGAGCTGCTCCTCTGACAGGTCCTTGAGGGGATACAGTGCTACCTGCTTCCCTGCTTGACCCCTGCTCGACAAGTCGGATGACTGGAACTTCAATCGACCTCTTCCCAGGTCGAGCTTTCCTCCGAATTGTTGTAGTGTGTTGGATCCTAGGATAGTGTTGTATCCAAAGGGTCCCTCAATCATGTTGAACTTGTGCCAGTAGACCTTGGTGCCTATCGTAAACACCAGATCCACTCGACCGCAGACCTTGAGCGTCTCCATAGACGCCACAGTCCACACTTGCTGGCACAGTCGGATCGACACTCCAGCGGGCAGCAGCTCTTGCTTGACAAAGCAGCCTGTTGCTCCAGAGTCCACTAGGAGATTGATCATTCTTTCCCCTAGCTGAGCTTGGACAGTAGGTCCCAACCTACCCATCTTCACGTCAACAGGAGACGGCTCTCGGCCCTGGATTGCGTTGACCTTCTTGCTAGTGGGCTTGTCCTTCTTGGACGCTCCGCCGGCTTGCAGGCACTCAGAGCGGCGATGGCCCTCCTTGCCGCAGGTCCAGCAAGTGGTGGGAGACTTCAGCGGCCCTTGCAGTCCTGCTCTCCCTTTGGTGTGGGAACTGGCGCTTGACTTGTCTCCTGACTTCGATGTGGGCTTCCTGTTCGACCCTTGCTTTGGAGTTGTGAGACTCTTCAATCCTGAATCCTTCTCCAAGATGAGCTCTCATTTCACCTCTTCCTTGGCAGCAGCCTTGACGGCCGCGGCAAGGTTGGGGTACACAGCACCCCTGACTCGCTTGCAAAGCTCGGGTATGAGCCCATTCACGAAATGGCTCACCTGGAACATTGCCGGTGCATCCAGCATTGTAGCCCACAGCTTCTCCTCGAATCGCGACTGGTAGATCACGACTGACTCTGACTTCACTTGTTGGATCTGAGCTAACTGGTCATACATGTAGTAGCAGTCCAGTTTCTCACAGCCATACACCTGGACCAGCCACTCTCATAGTGCTGTCCACTTCAGGGAAACTCCGGCCTTCAGGCCCGTGCGTACCCATCAGCATATTGCCTCAGCCTCTCCCTCAAGTTGGTTGGCCATCCTCCAAACTAACTCTTCATTGGACCATCCTCCCTGGTTGGCAGCTTCCTCCATCTCATCAAGGAACACAATGATGTCTTCGCTCGACTCACCCTTGAACACAGACAGGTCATTGACGTTGACCACAGCCCACCTCGTCTCTTGAGGCGGTCGTAGGAGACTCTCCAGCCTACTACTTGGTGGCGCTCACGGCGTAGCTCCAACCATCCATTGATTCCACAGCATCCAACTCGACGTTGCATTGGTCTCAACAGATCGTTTCGAGGGTGTCTTCAGGGCTTCATCGCTGTCGTCGATCAGAGAAAGTCTCTTCTCCAAGCCCCCCTCAACAGCGCAGACTCATTCATCAATGGCCATTACAGATGCTAGTAACCTCACCATCACTTTCTTGATCTCCACCAGATCATCACCACCGTGGTCGGTCCTTTCCAAGACTGGTGTGGCTGCTTCAGGTAGCGCCTCCCTGAGAGGCGGTACCGTGGGCGTAGGTACCTGACTAGATGTCCTTGTAGACGTCTTGGTCAACCTTGAGGTAGACGTACTGGTGCTCAGAGCTGAGGTTGAGCTCATTGTGCTTGATTCAGTGGGGTTCCCTTTCCCATTATACTGGATCATCTAGTATGAAGATGATCCTGCTGTCATTGCCAAATGTAGGAGTGTAGGGGAATTAGACCAGCTGGGTCTCAAGTAGATGGGCCTCAGGGRGGTCCTCACTTTGTTGTGGTGAAAGAAGTCCTTTATTCCCCCCTTGGATACAGATAATATAGGAGAGTTATCTCTGGCAGGGAATCACAGGGAAAAGCCATTTCCCTCAGGGTTACCCTCAGGTGTGCAAGAATGCCACACCCTGAGGCGTGGCTGAGTTCGACTCTGCCACAGTATGTTGGCACACCTGGCTTGTTGTCTTGTTGTCTTTTCCCATTACACCACACCAAACTCCTGTGGCCTTGCCTTTTCTGGCCCAATAACCACATCACATCTTCTGCCATTTCTAAAGATGCTCCTTTGTCTTCCTATTGTTACAATAAAACCATATTTGTGTTGTCAAAACCATTTTCATGTGTGAAAACTCAAAGATAAAATTGCTTTTTTTTTTGGACAAAAGACTGCAAGATTCCAATGTTTCTTGAAATTTCTGTTGTGTATGTGTACACAACAACACCAACAATTGACTCATGCTTAGTTTGTCACATCTGTGTACACAACCAACCCACAACACAGCAAACCTCATCCTGCCTTGATTGCATAGCATATGCTCTTTGACAAATCAGTGGCTGAAGTCACTTCCATTTAGTGTACAATTTCACACCACATCTCAAGTCCCTCAATATCATATAAGCCTCAGTCTATCATGTCAAAACACATCAATATCCAAATCTTCATAACTTCCTTGTAAATCAACAATGCCAAATCTCACACTGTTTTTGAAGTTGGCCACTTCTCATAAAATTAAGCCTTTCCAAGCTTGCACTGCCAGTAATTTTACTTTCACAAAAAAACAACATATTTATTGATTTAGATCCATTTTTGATGATGTAAGTTGTGTGTAAATCAACATTTGCAGGCGTAATTTCATTTTTAGTCAGTCCATTATTGGATCCTCATCCCAGCACTAGTTGATTCTCAAGTTGCTGGATGACAGATCATGTTCTCCCAAACTGACAGAGCCCAGTTCCACCTGCAAATGTGGCACCAATCAGTTTGATCATCATCACAAGTAGGAATTCTCCAATCACAGAAAGAGGAAAGGGCTGTACAATGTCATCATCATTCACAAGCTCCTCACAGTTGCTGGCACTGTTGAGGTTCTTCTCCCCATTGGGTGGGGCTGTGGTGGGCTTCTGCATCTCTTGCAATCTGAGATGATACAATGCAATGCACATGTGGGATGAGCAGATCCTTGAAACCTCCAAAGAGAAGAGGGGAGAGACACACCGCACATGGGTGTAGGCTGCAGAGGCAAAGAGCACAAGGAAGTTGGATAACCACCACAGGCCTGAGTGTGTGGAATTTCTTGATCAATAGAGGGTGCTACAAAAGTGCAAGGCAATGAGGGGCGGTTACCACTCTTGACCTCAGCATTGGCCCACACAGCAATGACAGTCTGGGCGCATGCTTTGGCCGCGCCTTGATGATGATGGTGTGAGGGAGGAGAAGTTGGTTTTGACACATGAACCCTTTTGGGTGCAGCAGGCATGTAGGGCAGGTGGTGTACCACTGATGTTATGCGTCAGAGGTGAAGTGAACTTGATTTGCAGCATTGTGACCAACCCAATGGCCACTGGGGACAAGAAAACAACCATTTGTGTTAGTAAATTGTTATGAAAAAAATCAAGTACGGGGATAGGCGAAACACACCTCCAAAGAAGCCGGCAAGAGTCATCATGGCCCAGAAGTAGAGGGAGTTGATTTTGTCAAACTCGGCCACCTAATGGAATTCAGAATGAGAGCAACACACGAGAACAGTGCTGACTCCTTGGACAAAAGACCAGAAAGGAGAGGATGACATGCAATGAGAGAGAGAGAGAGAGAGAAAGGAAAAGAGAGAAAGACAAGGAGGGTGTACCGTCTCATGTTCTCTGGCCATGATCATGAGCGGAATGAAGAGGAGGACCGCATTCAAGTTATTATAGAGAGTAAGCCTGCACACAGGTGGAGGTGAGAAAACAAGTCCAAGCGCAAGTGCGGTACAAAGTCCACTTACTTCCACGAATCGTCATGGACGACAGGCAGGACCTTCTTCACGTAGATGGCGTTGAGGGCCACAAAGAGCGAAGCGAGTACTCCATAGCTCACACCTAGTAGAAGCAGTTAATCAGCTGAAAGCCACCACGAATTCGAGGGAGGGAGGTGTGTCTAAAGGGGCGCCCCTGACGAACCTCGGACCGACAGTTCACCGGTCTCGCCCTCCTGGTCCACACCCAGGATGAAGCCCACCACCAGTAACAGACAGCACAGCAGCGCCTGCCACCCACGCCATTTATCCACTCAAGGTGAGCGTGTGCATGCTCAGGGAATGCCGTTGGTCTACGAACCCTGGGGCTGGTTTTCTGCCCCAGCATGAGGTACGTGAGCATAACGTTCCAGACCGTGGTAAGCGACCTGATGTAGTTTCACACATATGTTTTCAGGTGATCAGGTGTAGGAGCAAAGGAGCAGACATGTCCGCTACATACTACCGGACAGGAGAAGAGAGCAGTACCGGCCTACGTTGTAGAAAGACACGCCGACCTCCTGGAGGCAGAGATTGTTGAAGACGATCATGCCCACGAACACGACTGACAGCGGCATGCACTTGAGGGCGACGTCGACCTTGACCTCGAAGCGTGGGAACATGTCGAAGAACGGATGGACGGGGCGGAAGAGGGGCAGCGCCCAGCAGGCCACGATGGCCACCACACACTGGAACCAGGTGATGAAGAGCGGCGCGTCGAGCCGCAGATCGGGCGACGAGAGGAGGTACTTGTTGAGGAAGACCATTGAGATGGACACCGCCCAGTAGAGCGCTATGACCAGACCGATTTTGGTCGCTTGCTTGGCGTCCGTAGTTTCCATGGAAGTGTTTGAAACCTGCGAACGGTCACAACCACAGCGGGCAAAACAACCACAGCGGTGAGTGCATTTGCTTGTGCGTAGTGGGGTGAGTGCACGAAGCGGTATGTGTGTGTGCGCGCGCGGCCTAAGAGTGGCCTAAGGAGAGTGCGAGCTTTTTATAAAAAGCTGAGTGGTGGGTGATGTGATCCAAAGGCTCAGCCGCGTCGATCTAAATCAGTTGTTGGCGCTCGTGTAACAACGACCGATGAATATAATAGGGTACCCTAAAGGGGAGGTGGACGTACTGTAGACGAACATGTAGGAACAAGCGTGCTCGAATGAGGGCTCACCTTGGGCGGCCCTGCCGTGGCCATCCCTAAAAGACAAGGTAATCTATGTCGCCGTACAGACGCGTTCAGAACACCTTAGGCCCGGGCCAACGAGGGAGGGAAAAGGCAAGGAAAAGGACAAAAAAGGCAAGACGGTCTGAGAATCAGCGCAGCAGTGTTTGGTGTGAGGGAGTTGTGCGGTACATCCGTGCGCTGGTTGGCCAGGGGATCCAGTTTGGCGGTAGCGGTACCGTAGGGGGCAGCCGCGATGTTGGTGTAGGCCGGGAGACCGCTGTCACCCGCCTGGCCGTTGAACTTGCTGATCCCTGTGGGCAGCAGGTCCCATCACGTCAAAGTTGGTGATCTTGATCTGATAGAGAGAGGTCCCTCCCGACTCGTTGCGCAAGTAGAGAACATCTTGTCGTTCCGCAGGTCGTCCCTGTAGATCACCTGCACATCTCGTCCAAAGCCCCCCCCCCGAATGATTAGCGCCCCCCTGTGTTGGTTTGGGCGTTCAATTGGTACCAGAGAGCATTTGACCGGCAATGGCGATAATGTTGTTGACGGGGAGGGACCCGGTCTGTTCCACGAGCTGCCATAGCGACCTGTGAGGCACTCCTCCACGATCAACTAGTAGATCCCTACACGCACCCAAGAAGCAACACACGCACTCATACACACGCACACGCACGCAAACAGCATCAAACAATGCATCAGTGCGTGGTGATGGCTTGATCCAATGGCGGTGGACCCGTCTACCGTAGTGTTCGAACATGTCGTAGATGTTGCCGCTGTACACCACTGCACCGATCCGCGCACCGCCCACTGCCCACAGGCGCCCGCTCCCCAAATTATGTCAGTTAGGTGGCCTTCCACTTCGCGTGAAGTGGTGCGTGCGTGTGGTGCGTGCAAGCTGAGGCCTAGTCCTTGACAATTTCAGTATCGTGCGGCGCAACGAACGCCGCGCCCGCCTCCACACACAACGCATGGAACGCACGGCACCCCACCACACGACTTTGCAGCGGCTCGCCAACGACAAGGCGTGGGGAGGGGGAGGGGGTGGGGTGGGAGAGGTGGCACGTACAGCCACCGGGCTCACGACGAAGTGGAAGCCCGTGATGAGGTCCAGCAGAGCGCCGGCCTCGTCCACGCTCGCCACTTCGTGTCGCACACAACTCAGCGCGACGCAATGGCACGACACACACGAGGCCGATCTGTGGCAGCACCGAGAAGCGTCAGCACCCGCTCACTACGCGGTCCGGGGAGGGAGGAGGGTGTACCGGGGCATGATGTCGGCGATGGGGCGACCTTGGCCCATGCACCCTTGCCGTTCTACCTTCTGTGGCTCGTATAAGCATCCCCTTGATTTGACTCTGTACTAGCAGAGAGGCGCAGAGCCCACGGCAGGAAGGCAGGGAATGCCAGTTACCCCTGAGGCAACGTGAAGGCACTCAGGTACGGGCAGCGAGGGTTTTATTTATTTATTTATTTCGAACTCTCTTCCGAAAAAAAAAGAGAACGCACGCCGCTGAAAGAAGGGTGTGGTGTTATTTTTCCGTTACGGTCTTTTTCCTTTTTTGTCGAAACAGAAATTAAAAAGGAAAATTGAAGGGAATTTAAACACCCCCCCCCAGAGGTGTCAACCTTGCAACAGGAACACACTTGCCACAGATTTTACCCCCCATTGTGTATGGCAATTCCTGCACAGTGGGAAGATGGGCTGATGAGTTCATGCAGCACCTTGTTACCTTTTTTTATATGCAATCCAACACATGACAGTAAATCTGTACATAAAAAGGGATTCTGCATTCCACTTTTTACATTTTCTGAGAATGATGCCCAAGCTTTCCTTGATCTGTACACCAACCTCACAACTCCTCCATGAACACCACTTTTTCCATTTCATTAAAAAGTGACACAAACACTGTCACTTTTTAATGAGCACTCTGTTCACCTCCTCTTCCTTTCTACATTGGGAAGAAAGCAGCAAGTCCCTTGGTTAAAGCCCAGTGAAACACTCCTCCACTACAATAAAAGAAGCTACTCTACCTCAAAAAGCCCCCCTTTTGTGCAAACACACTGCCTTGATTGACACACAGTACATATCTTACAACAACAACTTACTCTGCATGCACATGACAACCCATATTTCTGCACAGCCATACAGTTGTGACATGCACATTTCACACCATATATATATATATATAGCACAACAGGAAGAAGGGCCAAAAGACATTGATTGATCTGGTATGTTTTGTACAACTAAGGAGAACAGCGGGAGGGTCATCATTTGGGCCACGACAAAAGTGGAACAACAGTTTGTTACCTACGAGGTCCTATCTTCGTGCACCGCCAGGTAGTGTGCGCGCAGCCTAGCCTCCTCCCTCTTCCTTGATCCCTGTTGGTCCCCTTCTGAATGGCCAGGATATGTGCCAGAACACACTGGAGTAAGTAGGTTGGCGCAGGATGACAAGTAGGTGAATGAGTACCATCGAAAATGGGAGTTGAGGGCTCACTGCGCGAGTGGGACTCGGCCTTCACTGGAGTGTGTACGGGGGTTGTAGGCTGACTCTGCGAAAGTTTCTCCTCCTGGCCCTTCGCCTCCGCCTCGTCGGTGCCCTTCCGTGGGGACTGGTACATATTTTGAACACCGCGAGCGAGAGCACGAGAGGGGAGAGAGAGAACAGAGTCATCCACCTGTGGTGCTTGGCAGTGAGAGCAACCGGGGAGGAGAGGGATGCGTACGGCAAGCGGATGCTGAAGAATGCCCTGCAGGTGCTTCTCCTTCTCCATCATATCGAGGCGCTCCTTTTCCTTTTGCTTCCATGCGGGGTCGCCCTTGTTAAGATCCCTCCGCTGGGCCTTAAGCTGCAGTTCCTTGAGCTTCTTGGCGATCATCTCCTCTTCCGATTCACCGGACCGCCACGCCTGCTCCGCACTGTTGGGTCCACACACACACCACACGTCCGCAGGTGAGGAGGTAAAGAGGAGCGGCAAAAGAGAAGATGTTGGTGAGCAAGACGAAAACGAAACGCAAAGCGATTATAATTATAATCAGAATGTAACTCTTTTGGACGTGGCGGCAAACGGATTGCTATTTACTTTTTCTATTTAGTTATGTTTTCATTCATATTATTTATAATCATAATCACCATAAAATGAATAGAAAGAGAAAATCGGAGGAGTGGCAAACAACATACGTTCCTCTGGGCTTGAAGGAGGGGCGCACGACCACCACGGGCTGCACCTTGGTGCCTTCGCTTTCGTCGATCAGGGCCTTCAAGCGGATCTGCTCCATCTCTACTTGGTGCTGTGCCATTTTCAATTATGTTTTCGTCTATTGTTGCTTTCGTCTTTCTTCGCTGCTGTTCTCTTGGTCGTTCGGTTCGGCTGAGTTGGATTTGTCGTACACTCGCTCAGGTGCGGCAGTGTGAGTGTGTTGGGCTGCCTATTCCGTGAAGGGGCACCACAAGAGCGCAACGGTACCACCTCCCTTGGCGCTCGTGCTTTTCCGCCAACTTCCGCCGACTCTGGCGTTCTCGTGCTGCTGCTGCCACGAATTCTTCACGCATGCATTTGTTGCGGACTACGGTCATCTTTGAAAGCCTCCTCTGATTGGACGCTCGACTGTGCTGTCGCTGGCTGGTGGTGGGAATGTGGGCCAGAAATCATCCATTTTCCTATGATTTCTATTGGTCGCTCCCCCCTATCTTCGCACGCACACCTGCCCCGCTTGTACACTCACCCAACCAGCCCAAACGCACCCAATTCTCTCGATTTGGCACTTCCCTCCCCCCTCGCTTGATCAAATGGACTACCTGAAGAACGTCAACGTTGAGGAACTGCCCAAGGTGGACACGATTCACCATGTGCTGGCCACCGACTCTGCTTCTGCGGCACTCAAGGTTTGTTTCCCTCCCCCCCCCCAACTCAAAGCTCGCACTCTAATCTAACTCGTAATCAAACAACTACTTCCCATACGTAGCTCCTGACCAAGTACAACGTGTTGAGCGCGCCCGTACTGGACAAGGAGCGCAACCAGTACATCGGCTTCGTCGACATGGTCGACTTGGCCGCCTTCATTGTAGACATCTACACCGAAACGGACATCATGGGCGAGAACTTCCTCTCGCTCCTCGAGCAGGGCGAGCGCTTCATCACCACCAAGGTGAAGGACCTCATCAGTACGCCCCCCCCCTCCCTCCCTCCCCCCAACAATCGGGTGGTCGAGAGCCTCGCTTGCTTGGTGGTGTTAAAAGCGCCTAACGGTTACCCCCTCCCCCAAATGAACCTTCCCTCCAAACAGACCTTTCATCGCGCAACCCGTTCGTGCCGGTGCGGGAGGGCTCGTCGCTCTACTCGGTGATCGAACTGCTGGCCAAGCACAAGGTCCACCGCGTGCCGGTGATCGACCTACAGGGACGCGTGAGTAACCTCCTCACGCAATCGTCGGTGCTGTCCTACCTCGCCGCCCACCTCGACAAGCTGGGATCCGTCACCGAACAGACCGTGGCCGAATTGCTGCTGGGCCACAAGGACGTGATCACCATCGGAGTCAACGCCCGTGCCATCGATGCCTTTAAGATCATGACTGACCGCGGCATCTCTGCCGTGGGCGTCGTCGACGAGGAGGGCAAGCTCGTGGGCAATATCTCGGTGAGAGATATCCGGGTACGCCTTCCTCTCTCTCTCTCTCTTCTTGGCAACTTGGCAAGTCGCGCCTGGCTGACCACTAGGTGCCTTCGGCATACTTTCCTCTCTTTCTCCTAAAGGTGGTGGCTGGAGATGCTCGCCTCATTCAGCGGCTATACCTTGGCGTCAGGGAGTTCATCTACAAGATCAACTCGGAGAGAATCGACGTACGTCAGCTCTTCGCCGCTTGCGTCGGTGCAACGTTGGTTCCACTGCTCTGGTGCATCGATGCTAACGCGCGTCTCCCTCCCTCTCTAGATCATCAACCCGGCCATCGCATGCTCAGCCAAGGACACATACGGCCTTGTGGTGCAGAAGCTGGCGGCCTCCCGAGTACACCGGATCTACGTGGTCGAGAACCACGTGCCCATCGGCCTCATTTCCCTCTCCGACGCGCTTCTCCCCCTTGTCAGCCACTGAGCCGCACCCAACAGGCAGCCAAAGGCCAAAAAGAAAATGTTTGCTGACGTCAGCATGGCCCAAAAAGGGGAAAAGAAAAAGGAAAGAGACTCCCCGGCGCGTCCGTTGTTCGCCGCACCACCACCATCCTTCATTACAGGCCGGAGAAGGAGAGTCTAACCAAAAGGAGGACTCGGGCGACGGCTGCAGCGGCAAGAAACGTGACTAGCACAAGCCCGCAGCAGCGCAGGCGAGCATGAAAGCAGGGAACCTGGAGGAGAGGAATCTGCGAGTGGGCGGAGGAGCGTCAGTTCCCGAGGCGTCAGAACGGACGAGTAGGAAGGCGGAATACAAGGGGAGCACCAAGAGCAGCAACACAAACGAACCGCACGTCAGGTTCAGCAGCACCTCCAAAGCAAAGACGGGCAAAGAGACCACCTCTGGGGCAGCCAAGCGCAGCGCCTCCTCCCACAAGAAGAGATCCGCCAGCCGGCCAAGGATAGAAGAGAGGCCAGAAGAGAAGCGGCTGCGGTATGCTGTGGAGGACGGAGACGCGGGAAAAGTGGAGCTGTGCTTGAGGGAGAGCGGCCTCGATCCTTGCGCGGAGCTCGTACGGGAGCGAGCCACTCCGCTTCACCTGGCCGCAGCCAAGGGCCACGACTCAGTGATCGAAGTTCTCCTGCGCATGGGTGCCGCCGTTGACCCGTTGGACAAAGACCGCGTGACTCCACTGTATGCGCCCCATGCCTACTTGGCAGAGCCATCATCATTGTGGTTCCCGGTTTAACGCTAACGCGGAGTCCTGCAATGTCAGGCACGATG
The DNA here is from genome assembly GCA_000826385.1 of Acanthamoeba rhysodes. NCBI lineage: Eukaryota > Discosea > Longamoebia > Acanthamoebidae > Acanthamoeba > Acanthamoeba rhysodes. The sequence goes on along the minus strand of CDFC01059444.1, from coordinate 4,070 downwards.
CCGCCATGCGAGGAAACGTGCAGTGTGTGCGACTCCTCTTGGCCGCGCAAGCGGATCCAAATCATCGGTAAGGTTCACCCCTCCCTCCAAGTTTTCATTCCGGCGCCCCCAGCTGAGCATCCCTCCAACAGGGACGTCGATGGCTGCACGCCGCTGCACAAGGCCGCCAACTACGGCCTGGCCAACTGCGTCGAGTTGCTTCTGGCTCATGGGGCCAAAGTGGACAGCACGGATAATGAAGGTACCCGCCCTTGCGCCTTCTGCCACAAGTGGCGCTTCACGCTCAGACTTCGGGTATGGCTAGGAACTACTCCTCTGCACAGGGCTGCATGCGAAAGACGAAGCGCGGTTGTGGAGATGCTGCTCGAGCAGGGGGCGTCTCTGATAGCACGAGATGTCTATGGTCAGACGGTCGTTCATAAGGGTACTTGTTGTTCGATCGTTTTCTAACAAGGTTGTGCTTGACATGGCTAACCCCCACCCACCAACAGCGGCTATCACTTGCAACTTGACGGTCCTTGAGATACTGCGACAAAAGAACGCCTCCATGGACGCTGAAGGTGCGGTCACCTGTAAACCACAGCCACACCTCCGTGGCGCCACTCATCACACCACACTTCATCTCAACAGACAAGAACGGAATCACTCCTTTCCTTCTCTGGTACGGTACACCAGCATATATGTGGCGGAGGGTGAGGAACCGAAACTGCCGCACCCCTTGAGTGTGTCTTATCCTTTTCCTTGTGTGGGTCAGTGTCGCTGCTGGAGATGAGGACACGGCTCAGTTCTTCCTCAGTAAGTGTCAGGTCAACATTTACAAGAAGAGCACGCGAGGTCTCTGGAGCGCACCGCACTTCGCCGCCAACGAGTACATTGCGTCTCAATCACGCTCCTCCATGCAGTGGAAGGTCCTATCTGTTAACCTGTCAAACGCTCCTCGTGCAACTTGCCAGAGGTCATGCCGACATGCTGCTACTGCTCCTCTTGGCTGGGGTGCCGATGAGTGAACGCGACCTGTACGGCCGCACTGCCCTCCACATTGCGGTCGAGGCTCAAGCATACGCGTGCGCATCCTTCCTCCTGCAGGTACCGCGTACATCTTCTTGTCACACTATCCACGACACACCTCCAGCACCTGTACCAAACCATGCTAATCGCCTCCCGGCCGTTGTTGACAGGTTGGAGAGAATCCCCTTGTGGAGGACAAGTTCGCGCGATCGGTAGGTTTTCCAAGCGCGCTACGACGCTGAGGTGTCAAGATTGCTTGCATTGCATGACCACTGACACATCATTGGGTGTGTGTTACCTGCAGCCGCTCAAGACAGCCAAAATGAACGCCCGGATGTGGCAGCTGTTTGAATCAGTGCGCGAAGACAAGATGAAGATCATCGAGCGGGAGCAGGCGATCCGCAAGCACTTCTCGCGCAACATGTTTAGCGAGTTCTTCGGCGACCTGTGGTACAACACGTTCGCATTGCTGGCGTCATTCCTGCCGTTCTTCTCCTACACATCCCGCGGCCGAGGTGCGGCAGCGAGCAGCAACGATGACCATGGGCTCGAGGATGGAGAGGAGAGGTACTTTGAGGAGCTCTACTTCAAGCTGCTGCGAGAGGAGCTCGACGACGGCGTGATCGAACGGGGCGACCACTTGAACGTCCGGTTCACGCTGCTTCGCGCTCCGCAGAGCCTCACCGTGTTCGGCGTGAAGAGCCTCCTCTTCCAAAAGTACGGCCTCACGCCGGAAAAGGTCCGCCTGTGCGCGATGACAGACCTCCCGCTCGCTGCCGGCAGCGGGGGTGGCGACGCGTCGGAGGAACACTTCGACGCCGAGGTACGCGAGCTGTCAGACAAGATGACGCTCAGGGAGTGCCACGGACTCACGTCGACCAGCACTCTCTACCTCGACTACATTCTCATGTGAGCGAGGCAACGACGAAGGGTGCGCGCGAATGAACCGATGCATAGTAAAGCGTACAACTCAACTATGTTTCGCACGGGTCGGAGGAACTGACTGCGGTCTAGATGAACCGCAGGAGCCACTGCTTGATTCCAGCAAAGAAGGAAACCGTGGCCGGGGAAGTGAGCATGTCTTCGTAGCGTTGCATTTTGAGACCTGCATCGAGGAGGGAGCTGAGTACGACGGAGCGAGCGAGAGAACGGAAAGCACGCACACGACACGCGCGCTCACACACACACACACACACACACACACACACACACACACACACACACACACACACACA